>JAZGTJ010012767.1:0-15583 GCA_036877575.1 Botia almorhae
TATTTTTAACCCATGCTATTTTTAACCCATGCTATTTTAAACAAAATAGCACGATTGCCCAAATTTTGGCTAGGACTTTTCTGATTTTCTGAAAGTATAGGGATATGTTGCTACCATCCCAACCTACCAAAACCTTCACCTTAACTTGTATTAAACCCAGAACATTTTTTAAAGTTCATTATTTGAAGTAGATTTCCAGGTTAAGTCTGAACTTGGTTTTACTTCATTTTTTCATCTCATGTGGTTTCAGGACTCCAGATGTTTTTGTGTATATTATATCATGTGTCTGTTGCCATTGGCAAAGGGCACTATGGGATTGAAATACTCGATGACCTATGAAGAAACCCCTTCATGCAGTCCAGCAGCATGTGGCAAGATATGAGTGTGTGTGCGGAACTGGCATGGTAATGTGTGGAGCTCTTAACAGGATGCTGTGACCTGGTTTTAAAGACATCCTGGTGTGATAGGTTGTGTTTGTTCTCTGTGGTCCTGAGATAGAGTGAGGTGTCAGGGGCCCTGAGGGGAGGGGACAGACAGAGGGATCCATGTGTGGTGTAAGATGATTTTATTCGCAGTGGTTCCATTCAGTTCACATGAACATGCAAATCTTGGTTTGTCCCAGTTTCATCTTCTGAAATATTGTGAAAAGTTGTCTGTATACATCAAAAAAAGTAGTGGATCTTAGTTGGTGGTTTATAAATGTGCTCTGATGAAGTGAAAACAATGATAAATGCAAGCATTCAAATACAACTAACCATATAACTGTGCATAGCTGACAAATTAAACAGGCTTGTCAGCTTTTTAAAAAGAGAAAGCATTTCCTGTATGATAGGCTGTTGATGTTAAAAACCATGTGTCCAATTTAAAGACTGAAACTTTAACGCATATATATGCACAGTTGCAGAGTCTTATGTTTGTAAACTTGCATAGATGCATAATTTGGCAAAACCACTATTTTGTTCCAAATTTTTTTGCTTGGTTATATGGAAAATACTAAAACAATATTTGGCTGGTTTGATTGGCTGGTAAATATTGCTGGGCCTGTGTCACTGATGATAATTGTTTAATAAGCTGTATGTGGATCTAATAAAATCAATGATTGATTTTAAGGACATTTTTGTTTACTTAAACACAACAAAAAACAATTTGGTATAGTGTTGGGTCACCACTTCCCACAGTCCCAAATTAATCCTACTGTAACAAAGACGTTGAGGCAGCGGGATTCATATGCAATGATTCATTGTAAATCACAATCAGTAAACAGGCAAAGGTCAAAAACCGGCAGACAGAGCAATGGAGGTGAGAGAAGAGGAAAAAAGTAAATACAGGCAATGGTCGGGGCAGGCAGCAAAGGTTCAAAAACAATAAACAGTCCAAGTGGTAACAGGAAGCCAGTCCAGAGAAACACTCTGAAATGTAGCACATGGCAAACAAGACATCACATAGGATAGCGTGCAGCTCTGGGCTTTATAGTCCAAATAATAGTGTTCAGGTGCCAAACAGGAAGTAATCAGGACCAGGTACAGGTTCATGGGAGATGTAGTTCAAAAGGCATTAATATTTGGGCGAGGGCTCCCGCTGACGACCAGCAGGAGGCGCAGCAGCGACCTCCTCCGTAACACCTACATCCTGGGTCCTAAAGTAAATCCACTTGAAAACTTCAGATCAAAATGTTTTTAAATATTGGCAATGTACAAAATTCCTGACAAGTATGACACTAGTGAAAAGGTTGACCTGCCTTGGGAAATTTGTATCATAGTTCAGGTTCAGACTGGTGCAAATGTTTGTGCCAAATGTTATTCATTATTAAAGGATACTATGGTTCTACAGCTTTGACACTGGAATCATCCCACGGGCTGCATTTGGACTCCTCCACAGGTTATGGAGGTCTATGATACCCCTGTTCTAAAAACTTTCTCAGCTTTAAGTGTCAGTGCATATAGAATTTAGCTCAGTTTCTATTTCATGCAGTACCTGAAAACGATTGCTCATGCTGGATTCAGAACATCAATGTGTGCTCTTCCCACACATACAACCTGAGAGTGAGGAAAGAATGAGCTTTCCTTCAATCCTCAGAGAGAACAGCACATGCATTTTAATAACTAATGACAAGAGTGAGGAAATACAGCTGAAACTACAAACAATAGACAAAGAGCAAGAGGGAGCTTACGGAGTTCCAGCTGTGATCCCCTAGATAAATGATAATGAACTCATAAAGCTCATCTGTGGTGGATAAGGAGATAAAGTGTTGTAATCTCACAGAATTCAAACTGCCATTTTAATAACTAAATGTATGTGGGTGAGAAAAAAAAAGATCATTGTGGGAAAGTATTAAAATACATTCTGCACCAAACCCAGACACACATGCTTTGAGTTTGATAACACATGCACACACTAACACATGAATGTGTGGCCTTTATTCGGAGGTTGGTGATGAAACATTGCATGTGTGTTGTAGATCGTGTGTTTATGGGTTCTTCAGTGTTATGATAGCAGACTAAGATCAGCCTGAAGCAATCAGCAAACTCAATATAACCACCCAGCCATCTGACAGCCATTATATCCTCCATTACAAAACATTACAGTTTAATAATACATCTGCCCCTCACTGGGGCCTCTGTGTGTGTGTGTGTGTGTGTATGATTATGCGAGAGGGCGTAAAGAGACTAAATATGTGGATATATGGAAAGCTTTTGTGAGTGAGTGAATCAATGTCAGTGTTAAATGAGTATTGATCGGGAGCAGATTGAGGCAGTAATGTTTCTGCTTTAAATAGAACAATCCATTATCTTACAGCATAAAGCCTTAATATATCTAAATAGAAGCATACATATGCAATGGGGTGTGCTGAGCAGACAATATCTGTATTTGTATCTGTATCCTGGAAGTGGGTGGGGCCTAGACCAGATTAGTTGATTAGACCAGAGAATAGCTTATTAGAACATGAAAGTTAAATGAAAATATTTAGTGGTTAAATATTGCTAACACAACTTTATGCATATAAATGCAGATTTCACTCACACACTGTTATTTAAACACTATTTATAACCATGTTGTGTGTATATTCAAACAGATGAAAGATGGAGAAAAAAGATGGCGCCGGTAAGGTTGGCTGCCATCATGACTGCTCTTACGACTTTTTTTTTTGTTTTTGTCTTTTAAATTAAGTTTCAGTACAGACATACCAGCAAACTCCTCATACATTCGTTACAATAGAGAGTACATTCGTTACAATAGAGATACTCTTATTTCTATAGGTGTACAATGTACTCACAATTCAACATTTTTGACCCCGGATTCCAGCTGGCCGAAGTGGCGGCCCCGGGGGAAACGAGCTGGCGTCAGGAACAGGCTGAGAGCCCGTGCACACTGCACACCTCTGCCTAGCATCCTGCTCGCCAACAACCAGTCACTGGAGAACAAGCTTGATGGCCTCAGGGCCAGGGTAAAGTTCCAGAGAGACATTTGGGACTGCAATCTCCTCAGCTCCACCGAGACAATGCTAAACCCAGCGGTGCCGGACCACGCCATCCAGCCGATGCATGGACAGAACACTGGACTCTCCAGTCCAGTGAGGAGGCGGTGTGTGTTTAATGCTGAACAGCAGCTGGTGCGACAGCGCGGGCATTGTTCCTCTCACACGCTCCTGCACACCCAACCTGGAACTACTGACCATCAAATGTCGTCCTTTTTATCTTTCTCGGGAGTTTACATCGGTCATAGTCAACGGCGTTTATATTCTGCCTCAGGCAGACACGGACATTGCTTTATGCGAGCTGCATGAAGCACTCATACAACACCAGACTCAGCACCGGGATGATGTGCTTATTGTGGCGGGGGACTTTAATAGTGCCAACCTCAAACGTGCAGTGCTGAACTTTTACCAGCACATAAGCTGCCTCACCAGGGGTGAAAGGACACTGGACCACTGCTACACCACAGTCTGGACAGCTACAAGGCACAATCTCGCCCTCCATTTGGGAAATCCGACCACGCCACCATCTTCCTCATGCAGAAATATAAGCAAACTCTCAAGCAGGAAGTTCCGGCTTGAAGGGAGGTCTCACGCTGGACGGCCCAATCTGTGGCCACTCTGCAGGACACTCTGAAGGACACAGACTGGGACATGTTCCGGCGCAGCTCTAATGACGTCAACATGTTTACGGACGCGGTTGTGGGATTCATCTGGAAACTAGCGGATGACACAGTTTACAATACTATCATCAGAACGTTTCCTAATCAGAGGCCGTGGGTGGATAAATCCGCTCTGAGATCCCGCTCCGCTGCGTACAACACGGGGCTTGCCAGCGGAAACATGTAAGAGTATAAAGCTGAATTCTTTAGCGTGCGCAGAGTGGTGAAAGAGGCAAAGCGGCGCTATAAACAGAAACTAGAGTCACAATTTTAACAGAGTGGCTCTAGGACTCTGTGGAAGGGACTAAGAACTATGACACAGCGCTACAGCGCTACCAACGTTAGCAGTGCTAACAGCGCTATAGGCAGCACACACGAGGAGCATGCCGGAGAGGACAACGCATTCATCATCTCGGAGCACAGCGTGAGGAAGGCATTCAGGAGAGTGAATACCAAGAAGGCAGCAGGACCAGATGGCATCACGGGGTGGGTCTCTAAGGCCTGTGCCTACCAGCTTGCTCCTGTGTTCACTGAGATCTTCAACCTCTCCTTGTAACAGTCTACAATTCCGACGTGCTTCAAACAGTCCACCATTGTTCCTGTCCCCAAGAAACCCCAGCCCGCCTACCTGAACGACTACCGCCCAGTGGCCCTGACCTCAGTAGTGATGAAGTGCTTCGAAGGACTCATCAGAGACTTCATCACTTTTTCCCTACCTGACACCTTGGACCCACTACAGTTTGTGTACCCAACCGGTCTACTGAGGACGCCATCGCACACCTCCATCATACAGCCCTGAGCCATCTGGACAGCAGAAAGGGGAATTATTTCAAAATGCTGTTTGTTGAGTACAGTTCAGCGTTTAACACCATAATTCCCTCCACACTTACCACTAAGTTGGAGATCCTGGGCCTTAGCCCATCCCTGTGGTGATGGATCTCCAACTTCCTGCAAGACAGACCTCACCCTCACTCACCCTCAGCACTGGAGCCCCCCAGGGTTGTGTTCTGAGCCCCGGCTGTACTCATTGTACACCTTTGACTGTGTGGCCACTTGCAGCTCCACCAACATCGTGAAGTTTGCAGATGATACTGTGGTGGTGGGCCTGATCTTCAATAACAACATGACGGCTTACCTAGAGAAGATTAAAAACCTGGAGACATGGTGCCAGGTCAACAATCTCCTCCTGATCGTCAGCAAGACAAAAGAGCTGATAGTGGACTTTAGCACAAAGCAGGAGAGGAATTACCAGCCCCTCACCATCAAGGGGGCCCCAGTGAAGAGAGTGGACAGTTTCCGGTACCTAGGTGTTTACATCACGCAGAACCTGACATAGTCCTGTCACATTAACACCCTGGTGAAGAAGGCCCGGCAGCGTCTTTATCATTTTAGATGGCTGAGGGACTTTAAACTGCCCTCAAAGGTGCTAAAGACATTCTACACCTGCACCATTGACAGCATCCGGATGGGAAATATCACAGCCTGGTTTGGGAACAGCAATCAAACAGGACAGGCAAGCTCTCCAGAGGGTGGTGCGATCAGCCGAGCGTATCATCCGCACCGAGCTTCCTGACCTGGAGACTATATACAGCAAGCGGTGCTGGACCAAAGCCAGGAAGATTATGAAGGACCTCAGCCATCCCAACAATGGACTCTTCTCTCTGTTGCGGTCAGGGAAACGTTTCCGTTTCTGAAGGCGAACACAGAGAGAATGAGGAGGAGCTTCTTCCCGCAGGCCATTCGGGCTCTCAACCAGAACACCTAGGATCTGGACTTTCTGGACATATCCCCACACGACATAAAACTCTAACACTCAGATGATTGTTGCACATGCAAAAATTTGCACTACTTGTACTCTGCACTCAGACATCTACATACATATTCAGACATATATATTTACACATATATCTGTATACATCTATACATATATATATTTATCTACATATTACACTGTAAATGCTCCCACACTTTAAATTTTACTTTAAATCTTTACTTTAAATCTTTAAATTTTTAAACTTTTAATTTTTACTTTTATTTCTGTAGGACAGTCGTAAAAAGCATTTCACTACTGTATGACTACTGTCATACTGTATGTGATTTTGTATGTGACAAATAAAATTTGAATTTGATTTATGCTGCATTCTAACAATCACATAAAATACTACTATAAAAATTTACACAAGTTATTTTATGGTTCAACAAATATCCAGCTAACACGACGCACTGTGAATTAGATATTTATTTTAAAGCCATTATCCGTGCCTTTCCAAATACTGTATTCGACTTCAGGCACATCCCTAATGTGCAATACATTTAGTTCAGATACAAAAGGTCATTATATACAATCCTGTTCTTTAAAACGCCTGGGGTGTTCCTCAAGGTTTTGTGCTGGGATCTTAGGATTTCCTAATATCTGGGATTTCAGGTCTGTTGACTTGACAGTCAACAGACTGTTGACAGTTTCTATGCTGTGCTGTTTATATGTTTTTTACTTAAACTACAAGTACAAGTTTACTTGTAGTCAACTACAAGTCATGACTTTAAACAAACAAAAACCCATAAAACAATCAATAACCACCAATTTTATTTTGGTAATGCTTTGGCAATCATTTACTATGGAATGTATGCTTTTATTATTTATGTATTAATTATTGTTTTGTCTGTACTTGATTTAATGCTTTGTAAAGTTTGAAATACTGTATAAACAATAATGTTAAAAATGCTAGACTTAGTCTAGTAAACAATCACATAGAAAACCCAAGCAATTTAGCATTGTGGGAGGTTCAGAGGTACAAGTGAGGTATTAATATGGAACTGCCAGCACCAATTAAAGCTGATTATGTAAATAGAGACAGGCAAGCACTTTTGCAAAACATCAGCATCTATTTCTGAAGCCACACCTGAGCTGTCAGCTCAATGTTTCTAAGCGGTGTAAGGTGTAAAGGTGCTTGTGTGTTTAAAGGGATCTGAAGGAGTCTGTGATCTCATGCCAGGATGATAGTTCTTCTGCTGATCATATGCTCAGGCAGGTCACAGTGGAGCCAAGAACATTCAAGGTTTAAAAAAAACTTCACTTTGGCTGCTTTGATCTTGTTCATATCTATGCTTTATTCCACAATTCAAATGTGTAGGTAGTGCAGCATCAAAATAAAAATAAACAGGGGATTTTTTTCAACTATGATCTGAAGATTAGAGATCGTAAGAGTTACACACCGGTTTCTGAATGGAATACTCTGATTAAAGCTGCTGCGTGATTGATTTAGATAGGAGGGTTAGCAATTCTATTTCATTTTTGTCTTTCTAGGTTAATGGGGTGGGGGTTAAAAAGCACTAAACTAGAACACTCCAGATGCACACATACACAGTCATTCTTTTACATGTGGTTTTGATAATGAAACAGCGTATACAGACTCCTGCTAAATAATTAACCTAAAGAGAAACGATCAGACAACTGAGGCCAAAAATAACCTTTTATTATTTGTCCTCAAAAGAAGTTGAATAATAAATGATCAGATCTGATATTAAATAAAATATTAAAATATTTAGGAGTAAAAACTGCACCTCTGCACTGGGTAAATTACTGTAAATAAGTTGTAATCACACTTACTGTTTGTAATATATCCAACCCTAAATTATAAATCTGGTTATTTAAAATTAAAGTTGTTACAAGGAGCTACATGCTTATGTTTATTACATTGTAATAGATAATTATTAACATGTTAATAAAAATATTATGGCTTCTATAACCATTATTGAGTACTGTCTTCTAAATAAAAGTTTCCTAGAGCTTTATATAACTGAGCTGAATATATAACTGAGTTTCCTCTTTACTTCCCCAAAATTTTCAGGGGCACCTTAGGTGCTTTCCTGCCGGCAGTGGGTATCAAACCTGTGACCTTTGGGTTACAAGTCTAACATGTAAGCATTAGGCCACAACTGCCCCCCAAGTGGATAAAAAAAATAGTCCTACCCCAAACTCATGCCATTGGTTGAGCCATGCTGGTTGCTATGGCAGGACAGTAACCTACAGTATACTGTCCAAACAGGACAGTATTTATGCAACCAGAGACACATATTTTATATAGTAGTTTCTTTATATAAAGACAGGAAGGGATGAAAGAATTGTTTTAAATGAAAAATTACACACTTAACTGTTAAGTCTTTGAGTTATGTGTAAAGGTCATGGGGAAGTGAGTTTGACCATTGGTGTTCTTGTCCCAGCTGTCAGTCAAAGCACTGCCGGGCACAGAGGGGCCACTGGCAGCTGATGCTTTTGGTGTCATAGGCACATGGTTGTAATGAAGAACCAGGGAGATCCAGATCCATCTGCAGCACAGTTTAATGACAGGGTCGACAGGCAGAAATCACAACAGTTAACAGGCACAACGTAGATAATCTAATGGAAGTCAAATAACAAGTGAGGGTCGAGACAGGCAACAAACAATCATAAATGTTAGAACAGGCAATAGGCCGGGGCAGGCAGCAAAGAATCTAAAGAAATTGACAAACAATCCAAAACTAGGGCAGGCGGCAAAGTATCAGTAATCCAATAACAATCCAGGTCATACACAGAAATCGATCAGAATAACAATGGGTAGAAACACTCAGTAGTGCAGCACAAGACAAACAAGACTTCGCAACAAATGAAGGGGTGAGTCTGGTTTATATGATGAGCGGTAATGATTATCAGGTGACAAACAGAAAGTAATCAGTTCCGGTGTAGGTGCATGCTGGGATCTGTAGTCCATTCTGGATACTGTTAGTACTCCGGTGAAGGTTTTCTCATGTGGCACGGTGGAGAGGGAGCTGGAGCCTCCACCATGACAATGGTTGCCACCCTTCCCCAGACCCTTAAATGCACTCTCGTTTTTAGCGTTAGGGATTTCCATTTCTCAGCTCTGTCAGCGTGACTCACTGCTGCCCACATTAAGCCAAGCAAAACGCCACTAATTACACACTTAAAATAGAAATAAATCTGTATTGTCAGAATCTGTGGCTGTTTAAATGTTACGCAGATACAACATCTGTGGAGCATCCAAAAAATGTTTAATATGGAAGTAAATCATTTACTGTGGGTTTCGTCCGTTGTCATCTGTTCATCACTCTGGATAAATAAAATCAACCACAAATGCCATTCACATCAACTCTGTCCCAAAACCTAGTGATCTGCTTTGTTGTCTGTTGCCTAAATGGGCTATTACCTTATGTGAATGAAATTGGGATTAATTAGTGGCCTATTTGAAACACTCTACATAGGCAGCAACTGTGCGATACACAGACAGTCACTCCTCATGTGAAATACACAGGAAACTTGACTAGAATAAAGTCCAATAAAGTTTGACATTAGTATGTTGCTAAGTTAACAACTCAAAACTGTTTGGAAAAAAACTATTTTCTCTGTTCCTCTCATTTATGCGGCTAGAGGCAATATAGTCAGTCATTTGCTGTTGTATGCTGCATTGTATCAGGTAAATGTCATAATATTGAACTTATGACAGCAGTTTGTGCACATGCACACACACAAAACTCTATTTCTCATTCTTTCTCATTCTCTCTTGCACGCACAAACACTCTCTCTTTTGGTTTGAATGGTTTCATGTATGACATTGAGTTTATGCTGAAATGCATACATTTAAATCATAAACCTGGTATCATACAATATATATATTCACACTAATTTTTGAAAGTTAACTACATATTTTTCTTTACGTTGGTTAATTATGTTGCAGAGCAGAATGTACTTGCATATTCTTTTGTTATTAATATTGGTTACACGTAAGTTTTAATACTGATTGCTGAAAAATAAAGTGTTACAAACACATAGAATCATCAGAACTGCACAAAAATACAGTTTACAGTTTGTCCTTCATGTGTGATTTTAAATGTTTCCCAGACCATTGGGAGTGGTGTTTTTGTTTTATTTGTTCAGTATACTTTTAAATTGACAATATATAAACTAAAGGAATGTCAGAGTAACGTCACACAAATTCAGTTTTATGATTTTTATAGATTTCTTTTGTGTGATAGTTGTAAATGTGTAATGTTGTAATGTAAATGTGATGGCATAAGTCTTGTCTAACCAATATGAATGCAGATCACACACATCTCCTCCCCCGCATAAGGAAATAGATCAAATCATTTTCATGCACATGCACTCCTTAATTACACTTGCATTGATTTCAGATTACACTTAAACAGCAAGCACACAATAACACATACTTCCATTTACATGCTGTTATGGAAAAATATTGTGCAATAGCGGACTGATACAGATAATAATGACAATAAATACATTGTTCAAACAGCACTCATTTGAGCTGAGCCTAAACTTTACATCTAAACACAATTTCTAAAGTAGTACCATCTATATTTGAGCATTTCTGCTTGTCTTTCTTAACCGAAAACCACTCTCCCAAACTTTCTCAGGTTTTTATAAATCCAGCTTTCCAACAAGACCCAAAGTGTTCAAGGAATAAAATTCGATGAAGGTGTTGCTTTAATTAGGTAAAATAGGTTCAGGATAAATGTGCTGTTATTTGTCTTGGGCTGAAGCATTGGTCAATATCTCAGACTATTAATTAGACCTGCTCTGGGACTGCCATAGATTGCAGGAAACAGCATTTTCACAAAAAGCTGAGTTTTAAATGCTTTCTGGTCTGTGTTTAGCTTTGTTCAGCCACAGTCTGAGCTCTAAAACCAGCTTTCAGAGAAACTCAAAGAATATCACAGATGTTTCTAACAGATAAAATGTCCTCAACCCCTCTCAACCTCTTAAAAGTGTTTCATTTTCTGAAGCCAGAATGATGTGGATGTGTGAGGGTAAGACTGTAATTTAAGAGTCAAGATGTGATCTAACACTTCATTTATGATAGTGACACCAACATCTTTTTCAAAACACTCACAGAATTTAACCACTATCTGATCATTTCTAACTTCAACTGTTACCCACAATGCACAGCAAGCTCATTGGGCAGCCCAGTGTGGACATTGAAAGGTACCGTAATAAATTGCGTGGAACACCATATGAATGCCATATGAAAAAAATATAATGATAAATGTGTGCATTAGATATTTATAAGCTAAAAGATGTAGCACATCTTTCAATTTGGTCAGGCAGGAATGCTGTAGCAACTGAACTGTAGATTTTTTCTTTTCTTTTGAATGTAACATTTTTAATTCTTGGAGAGTGCTTTTACTGCAATTAAACAATGTACAAATTTAACACCAAACAAAATTAACAGGGGTGTAATAACTTTTCAGTTTTTTTTCTTTCAGTCAACATCACACTAATTGAGATTTCACACAGTTTCTTGAAATAGACCATAATGCATATACAGCTGCTGGCAAAACATTAAATGATCTTGTTTAATGAAGAATCATTTGGCCTTAATGTAAGTAAATGTGTTTTTGCTTTCATAAACCATTTATAAGGACCCTATTAACCTCAACATGACTATGGCCCTGTGCCTATGCCCCCAAATGACGCACTTAGTGTGGACTTGCTGCCTTGTGGCCTTTGCAATTATTACCATGGCTGAACAAAAGTAATTTATTTGAAAGAAAGTGCAAACAGAAGGCTAACACTCAAGCTTACGAATTGCTTTTTCTATAAGCTTATAAAATACAAAAATAAGATTATAAAAAATATACATATTTGAATAGACCAGGCAATGCAGAAGTACATTTATAATAATATCATAAACTTTTCATAAGGTGTAAGATAAGCAAATATGAATCCTACCCTAAGGACCTTGCAATGTTTGCTTGTGAATATGTGTGTTTGTCCCCTTTGTTTGTCTTATATCTTAAACTTTGTAAAGTTGTAAAGAGAAAGAATCCAAGAGCACATGAAGAAGAAAGATTTATTACTCCTCTCAAAAATCACTTCCAGCATTCACTTGCATGAAACTGATGTCCAAATTACAACAGAAACAACACAAACAGATACATCTAATGCATTTAAACACACCCTATAATCCATTAAAATCTTCCCAAATTCCCCTGTGAAAGCAGGGCTCTGACATGTGACTGTTAGATCAGATTATGCAAAAGACATGAGTCTGAAACTAAATATGGAGTTGCGCTCTGTCCTCTGTGAGAGACCAAGGACATGCTGATTGGACGATTGACTCTGAATATGCAAATTCCCAAATGCACTAGTCAGCTTTAAAAGTGCTGTAAAAGTGGTCATATGTTTCCCGGTGGTCTGTCAATATCATGGCTGTGTACAGAGGTACAGTGAAGGAGAAGGAGCTTTGAAGGGCATGGAGTAAAGTGCGGCTTTGACACTTTCTTCCTTTCTACTGGTGTTTAGACTAAAGGTTGTTATTTTTGTTTTGCTTTTTATACTGATGTCAGCAGATGAAATTGATGTATTTCCCCTATCAAGGCCCCTTGGGAAAATCCAGTAGAACCACAAACAGCAACAAAACTCATCTTTAAAGGAAACCCTCGGGACGTGGACACCTTTAGAGACAGACACCTAAAACGTGCTTTCTGTGCTTTACTGCGAACAACTATTATTCTAACTACAATTATTCAGCACACAGCCTTCCTCTGGATGTGTTATGAGTTTATTAGGGTTTATTACAGCCCTTCAGAAAATATTGATAGAATGCCATTATAATCACAAATGCAACAGCGTACCTCCACGAGTCGTATGTTCCCTCATTTAAAATCAAACAACACATTACTCACAAGCTTAATTATGCTGATATTTTCAAACTTGAACAGACTTAATATTACCATACATCAAATGTGTTCAATAATTAAGTGGAATAATTTATTCATGGAGAGAGGCAAGTCGCGCATACATCTCATTACCCTGAGCACATGAACTGTACATTACATACCCACTTTCCTTTAAGAAACATCAGATCTCTCATAGTAGTTATGTTTTTATGACTTTTATGATTCACATTGTGAAATGATGCACGTAAAGATAAAATGAAAGCAATAAACCACAAAATGCTGTGCATTACAGTAATGTTAACCACTTTAAATGTAAAGCAATGGTAATAACAATATAATTAAAGTCCAATAAATAAGGAAATCTATTCATTATCACAATAGACAGCAATTTAATCAGTTCTTATGTCAACTAATATACATCAATAGCCCAACTGTACATTTATAACAACCTGATATGTGGTCATAGCATACTGTACGTGTGCTCCAGACAGCTAGTTCAAAAGTCAGATCTCTACATTTCATAATAAAGAGTTGTCAGCTTGAATTACAAACACAAGTAAATAGTAAATTTATTTTCCTCATATTCTTCAACTCATGGTTATTCTCCTCATACTGGATCTGATTCTAATTGAATTATTTTGTTTGCTAGCTGGTTAAACACTTGGAGAATGAGCGTGTTATTCTGACACTTGCGTTCAAAGAAAAGCAGCAGTCCCCTAATCTCAGCAGTACCACTGGTCTCAGAACAGCAGGTGGAATATTAGTCAGGGACCCTGACACTGCAGTTACTGCACTGACTACAATGTTCCGCATTTCAACTCGTTCACCAAATCATTACAAAATCAATGAGAGAGCAACCCGCATATTGCCATGTAATTTTCCTGCCCCGGAGTCCCACATTAGGAGGTGTGTGTGTTTCAGAGGGGAATGGACGCTGCTGTGTATCTTACCACGGATGCGCCGACAGACCTGTGGAAGATGTTATATTGACCTCTGTCAGTTCAACCCACTCCACTACAGCGGAAACACTTTGTGTTCTCTGGGGTGGAACACTTTGAGTGGAACATCTTAATCATGGAACATGTGTCATTGGGAAGGAATTACCCACAGAGAGGAAATCTCTCCTTAGGACAAACCACTGCTAGTGTCTAAGCTTCCTGCTTAGAGTGTTACAAAACAACTGATATATAAAAACAGACAAACCATAGGAATACATAATACACACGCACATAAATGCAGTTTAGCATTGAGCTTTGTGTATCATTAATGGATATGATTAAACCAGAAGAACATCTGTAGCTCTCTTTCAAACCCCAGTAAACTGACTGCCCAGACAGCAGTTTAAGACATCATCTGCGTGCCCCCCGATGTGAAGGCAGAATGGATTGCAATATTAGCTCACAAAAATCATTAAACAGGGATGAAAATCTAACCCTAATGGGAAAAAAAATGGTTACGCAGTTCTGTTTTTCAGTTTTAGAGTGGTTTGAGCCATTGCCAGATTAGAAGATCTGCTGACTGACCAGATGAACACCAGCTTGTCCACACTAGCTTAACCATTTTAACAAGAAGCAAACTGAAACCTGACTTGGGCAGGTTTAGGTTGCATTTATTTTCTACAGAAATGCCTTAAAAGTATAATAAAACTGCTCAAGCATATACAATTTTTCCTAATATGGTGCACAGTTATCTTAGAAACATGTTAACACTTAACTCTAAATCATGGCTCACAGCTTTGATGTGAGTATCAATCTCTGTGCTTTGAATGCTGCACGGAGTTGTTAGCTATGCAGAATGTACCATATTAAAGCAGTGCACAGCAAGGCAGCTCACTAACCTTCTGCACTTCCCTCTTACACCAGTCTTAAATGGTTATCTGGTTTGTTTCACTGGTTTTAGAGGGGTTTTGCACCCTTTTCAGCCAGTCTGCCTGGTCTGCAGCTAAACACCAGCTTGTCCAAGCTAAGAGACAAGCTAAATAAGCAAATCAGATTATGACGATTTAAGATGTTGCATTTTTGCAGAAACGTTAACTTACTAAGTTTTGGAACCTCATTATCATTCTTTTGAAATATAAATGCCCTTAATATAACCAGAGGGAAAGTCTCTGTCTCTCTTTTTCCACATTCCAGGTTGCAGTGTTGGATGTCTTCACGCAGGTAAACTCGCAGGTCAACAACACTTCTCCTTTTACTCTGACCACCTAAAGCATGTCAACCCCACCTGCCACAACATAGTTGAAAAAAAGAGTTTCAATGTCTATATTCATTAATGTCAGACACTACATTTGTGCTTGCAGTGGTTCTGTGTGTTGGACCTGTAGAGTCATGCTCCCGGCCACAGACATGCAACAGTGATTTAATGCTATGTCCCATTCAATGCTGATATAAAACATTTCTACTTGATGCTTGACTTCAAGGTGTTCCATTGCCCAATGCTCAGATTATGTATAATGAAACAAAATAGCAATGCTACTCTTTGATTTGCAGTTGTATCAAACCAAACCATGAAGGATAAACAATGTTATGCAATGTTAGCATTTGTTGTGCAGAAGTACAATCATTATTCATATGATTTTATACATATACATAGTTTAATTCCCTCTCTGACCATCTTTTTTATTACTTAATACTAAAACTTTTATTTGCAGGTAACTGCAGGTAACTTACAACTGAATATGTATTATTAACTATGAAAAGAATATGTCTGAGAGAACACAAACACACCTACATTCAAACAATGGTCTGCAAGACCAATC
>JAZGTJ010012768.1:0-15581 GCA_036877575.1 Botia almorhae
ACGGAACAAAGACAGCCCGTCTAGCTCAATGGCGGCGTCCGGAACTCTGTCGCTGAGCCACGTCTCTGTGAAAACAAAGACGCAGCAGTCTCTGAACTCACGCCGTGTTGTTTGTTGGAGTCGGATGTAATCCAGTTTATTGTCCAGGGAGCAGACATTGGAGAGCAGGATTGACGGGAGAGCCGGCCGGCTAGCATTTGTTTTTAGCCTAGCACGGACCCCCGCCCTCTTGCCGCGCTTTTGCTTTCTCGCGCACCGCTTGCGAGGTCCCCTCCCCCGGTCCTTAGCATCAGGCAACGTCAAGGGCTGGAGGCCTGGTCCCCGCAGCAAGCCGAGATCACGTAGCTTCTCCAGCAGATCATTTTGCAGAGTGGCTGTAGCGTGTTTCCTGTATTCTATGAGTGTGTTGCGATTGTAAACGCAGACACCGGTAGCATCGATGTCCATGCGCCGTTGAATGTTCACGGAAACAAACAAGCACCATTTGTATCCGGAGCGGCCGCTGCGCACTACTGTCGTGCCGCCATCTCTCTAATGCCATTTAACAAACAAATGTAACATTTATTTTATTTAACAAATGTGTGACTAATTTCAAATAAAAACGGTCAAAATATATCTGTCAAAAGAAACAGAAAAAGAAATTTTACAAGCCTTAGCATTACAATTTGATAAAAGCTGCGAACATTCCGGAACATGCAGGTTGACACAGAAGGCAGAAAGTTGTTTTATCAGTGCATGCTTTAATAAAGTAAAACTCTGAGTTCAACGAAGCAATGGTCTGCTCTGTGTAACATGACAATTAACAAATAATTGCATGTACTTGAAGCATTTACAATAAAACACAGTGTAGTAAAGAGAATCAGTCTGATATCAGGTTAATTTTAAGAAAATTGGACATAATAATATGGGTATATATTATAATAATAATAATTACTAGGTGTAAAATTTGAGACTTTCTTATTATAACCCTGTCTCTCGATGTCACATTGACAAAGGATTCTTTACAACCCTTTAATAAGATTCTTTAAAAAATATTAATCTGGGCAATGTGTTATCTTAGACCATGTTAAAGCATCATCCCATTTCTGTCCAAATCAACACTTGTGGCCATTGTGTTGTGTGTGCCCAGAGTCTCTCCGGGCTGCCCAGAGTCTCTCCGGGCTGATCAGCGTCGCCCTGGCAACCGAGGCGCCGCACCCGCACCAGCTCATTATCGACGCCTCGGGCACAGCTGGACCGCATCGGTGATGCTGGAAAGTTTAGTGCAGCAACTAATGTGTGTTTCTCTTTCCCTGTTGACCAGAGAGCAGCGAGTGACCGAACCTCGGGAGGACGAGCGCAACGGACACCCACTCTCACGACACCGGGGCGCAAGGGACACAAATCCACACCAGCCTCGCCAGCCTCATCAGCCGCAACAGCCACACCGGCTGCCACGCACACACACCACGCATCTGTTTGTGTAATAAACACGCCCTCCGGGGTTCTTGTTCACTGCTTACCTTGTTGCGTGATTCTTCACCCGTGACACCATTTATATTTGTGGCTTCCACTAGGAATCATGTTTGACATTTCTAGCAGATCTGATCCTTAAGCACATTCTTAAACAGATAGTTCACTCAAACTATCTCTTTTAGTTTGAGTCATCTGTCATGATTTAGTCATTTTCATGTCACTTTCACTCAGCCTGGAGGCCTACGATTTTTTGTTCTGTGCAACACAAAATGTAAGTCTTTCATTAGAATATCCTGGATGTTTCATATCATAAAAAAAAACATCCTAAAAGTAATGCATATGGTTTTACTTGGCTTTACTATATTTGGCAAGTGTACTGAAGACTGATGAAAGGAATTTTTTTACTAACTACTACTAACTTAACTACATTTTTTTAAAACAGTTTTTCTAGAAAATCTTAGAAAAGCTAAGAAAAAGTAGAAGTTAGACTATTGTAATAAATGTAGTTAAGTTAGTAGCGTCACTACTTGTAGTTAGCTACACTCAAACATTGTAAAACAGTTGGATTTCATTTTTGCTAAAGTGCTTCCTCTAGGGATTCACCTACTTATTTTCTCCTTTATTCATGTTTGAGTTTTGTGTTTACTATGAATAGCTTACAAAATAATTCTTGAAATAATTCTTGTATTAAATCAAATCTTTTACTTAAAACAATCATTAACAATTATTTAGTTATTTGTAATATACAATGTCATGCAAAAATAATAAATAAATTCAAAGAAGTTTCAATGTAGCTAGCTACTTTTTGTTAGTAACTTTTAATGTACCTAAATACTTTTTTACAAGAGTAGGTTAACTGTATCTTAACTACTTAACTATTTGAGTTGCTTGTAGCTTGTCGAACTACAGTTGTAGAGTTTTTAGAGCTTCTCCAACACAGCTGTTTTGTCTGAGTGCCCTTGCCCACTAACCTACCACCTCTGCACCCTTTTTATTATTCTAGATTCTGAAATGGCAAAGACCTCAGTGGGTACCACCTCATCATCATATTAGGAAAGTAATTACCTGTAAAGTTTGAGAGTGAGAGTTCCATAGACTGTGGCAAATCCGAGCAGACGTACCCATCTCAGCAGGATACAGCAGAAAACACTCGACTGGAATTACAAAATCACCACCTAGAAGAAACGGGCCCTTATTTACATTTATGCATTTGGTAGACACATGCTGGTTTGTTTGTATAATTATGTTTGGGTGAAATATACCTTTTACATAGCTTTCCTGTAGCTCAGTGGTTAGAGCATGGCGTTAACAACGCCAAGGTCATGGGTTCGATCCCAGGGATTGATTGCACATACTCAATGTATAGTGATCAATGTGTAGTATAATGCAATGTAAGTCGCTTTGGATAAAAGCGTCTCCCAAATGCCTAAGTGTAAATGTACATAGGGCAGAATAAAATACATCACCCTTAATGCCTATAAGAGCTCTGTGCCACCAACAAGGTCCCAAAAACCAAAATCAACCCCCTTCCATAGTTCTTTACTAATTACAATCCACTCTTCTGCCTAATACAAAATACAAGAAAACTCCATAGTCTCTGCAATGTACTAATCTGTGTGTCTATATTTGTCATAAGAGGTTTAACACAGGGCTTTAAAACAAACCATCAGATACCATCTTTTTTTTTTAAGATAGAAAATTTAACTTTAATTTACAGAACATTCCAGCACATCAAGCTGTTCTCTTGAGACAGGAACTGGGCCTAAACTGTAACTAAAGCAGAATCTCACAGCTGTGCTCCTCCCTCTCCAATGTGCAGTGGCGCATGCTATGTGTGTAATCCCATAACAACAGTCTGTGCATTTCTCAGAAAGCTCTACTATTGGATTGATTATAGATTAATTGCTCTAGCAATAACGAAGTATCATTTGTCACAAGCATCAAGAACAAAATTGCATAAAATAATGACAAAACTGTTTCCAGAACACTCTATTTTGCACTTATGGGAATGTTGAGGGAATGCTGAGGGAATATGTTGTCCAAAACATGAAATAAATAAAGAAAGATATATATGCAGATTTTAAGTAAGTTTAACAAATCCAAAATGCACAAATAATGACACCAAACACATTCAACAACCAATAAGGGCAAACACAGGGGTATATATACACAGACTAATTAGGAGAAAAAAGGGAAAACCTGGACACAATTAGGGAAGGGTAATACTAAAAACTACAAAGACCAGGGACATGGACTACCAAACATGACTTCAAAATAAAAGACATGACACAAGAACAAAACAAAACAGACATGTGACAAAATAAACAGCGATTTTCAAACTTTTTCAGCAGGAGGCCCCCTTGTTTAAGGTAAATCCTTTTGTGGCTCCCCAAAAGAAACTTACAATTTTACTTTAAGAATTTTGCATTATACCAAAAACAAATGACTTTATACAATGCCGGAAAATCAATTCTCTTTGTAACCTTATTTCTCTGATGTTGAATATTAAAAATTCAAATAATTTTTTTTTAAAATACATCATATTTTTCAAAGGACAATCCTGATTGCATACAGGTAAAGATTTTAAAATAATTTCCTAATTTTATATTGTGGCCCCATTAGCGCCATCAGGTGGGAGGCGGCCCCCAGTTTGAGAACCACTGGAATAAACCTATGAATTGGAAAAACAATTTTAACATCGAAAATGAGTTTATACTTGCACTATTTTAGCAAATGTTTTAAGCTCTTGCTTCCTTTAAACTTTAATTTTAAACTAATTTTATTTGACAAAAGCTCAGCAGGTTTACACATGCATAATTTCTCACTGCAAGCTGTTACGGAGGAGGTCTCCGCTCCGCCTCCTGCTGCTCGCCAGCGGGAACCCTCGCCAGAATACTAATCCACCATTTCAGACTACAATTCCCATCTGCCCCGTATCCAGGACTAATGAGCTTCTGGTTCGCCACCTTCGTTCAATCAGCTGCCCTATAAAGCCCAGGTCTTATCTTCAGTCAGTGCAATGTCTTGTTTGCCATGTGCTGCATTTCGGAGCATTTCTTCGAACTGCCTTCACGGTACTGTTTGGACTGTTTACCGTTTTTTGGACTTGGTTGTTATTGATTGTTTGCTGCCTGCCTTGACCCTTGCCTGTTTCTACGTTTTGTCCCTGTCTTGCCTACGTTGCTCTGTTTGCCGTTTTTTTACTTGCACCTGTTTATTGCTTTTGATTACGATTAAAGTTCTGCATATGGATCTCGCCACTTTAGCGTCTTCGTTACACAAGCATTCGTACAAAGAATGAATTGAATTTGATGGTCAGAATGAAACCTAAATTTAATCCAGTACCATGCAATGAACATTAAGACAGCCTGTCATCCTCCATAATCCAGTACCATGCAATGAACATTAAACTAGCCTGTCATCCTCCATAAACAACACAAATTAAAGAAAACCAAACAACTTTAAACAAAAGGATAATTAAAACTCTACTTAAACATTTGCTAATTGACCTAAAACAAAAACAAAGCCCAAAGAAAACAGCAGCTTAATACCAATTCATCTTTCTGTCATGGGCGCATGGAGAAGAACCCACACAAAAACAAAAAAAGCAATTCACACAAAAACAATTTTATTGAAGGGAAACCCCCCCCCCCCACACAAAGTGGCAAATGGGGACTGAAAAAGCCGAATAACCCAAACTAAAAAACTAAACAATAGCGAACTCAAACAGGAACTAAAAACACAGCAAACCAATAACGATACAAAAACATCAGGACATAACCCTAGACTGTAGAGGGATATTAACGTCGACAAACGCAAGGCGGACTTACTCTTAGACACTCAACAAAGACTGAAAACACAACGTGCATCAACTACATAGACGAGGTACGATTAAACAATACGTACACACGACACCGACAAAATCAAAACCAACAAGGAGCATGAACGACACCGACGACGTCAAAACCCCAGATGATGAACCAGCTTGGGACAGCAGACACAAGGGCATTAAATAGAATAGAGAACAATGACAAAGAGGTGCGTGAAATCAAACGAGGAAACAAGGAGGTGGGGTCGAGACGCCAGACCGGAGAGCACATGGCAGATGTAAACAAAGCTGAAGCCATGTGCCTCCACATAGAACGGACACCCAGAGCGCGAGTCTAGACTTCAACTCCCGAAACCAAGACAAGACGAGTCGGAATGTAGTCTCACGCTCTGACATAGAACACAGGGGATGTGTTCTGACACTTTCTTTGGAGATTAACCCAAGATAGCAGCCACCATGAGGTGGGCCCATCCTTAGGAAGAACAAATAACCCTACCCCACACGAGTCTACATAATTGTAACTGTATTTCTAAAAAGTAATTTTTGTGTAACACTGTTTAGCACTGTGGAAGAAATACTGACTGCTCCTTTAAGATCCAGAGTGTTGGTGTGTTGGGCAGGAGTGTGATGCATTTGTCTGTGGAACATCTAGTCTGCCAGATCTTAATTAGAACTGAGAGTATCACACGCCTTTAGCACAACTCTGCAGTTTTAACCAGTCACTGACAAACCATGCAGGTCTAACACTCTACATCTCCCAATAAATATATGATGCAGAGTAAACAGCACAACTTTTAAAGATAACGTCACTGTTGGCATAATAGTTACTGCCATTATTTACTGATTTCTGTATTTACTGATTTCTCATATTTTCTAAAATCTGTGAAACCTGCACTTACAAGAGTAATTCTAGTGTACTATAGGAATGAATACAACTGCAGTGTGTTTCTAAGACCTAAAATGTGTCAGAGAGCAATCTGAACACAACCAAATTATATGATGAATTCTCAGCATTGTAGCGAGGAGTGCAGTAATCTCACATTGATGCAAACTGTCCAATATGGTTTTCTCTTCCAGTTCAGCTCCTGGGTAGACCAAAGTTTGAAGAGAATTTCGCTTTAGTTAAAATTGCTTTACTGTAAAAATATAGTGTAATACTCTGTTGTTTGATGCAGTTTACCCTTTTAAAATCTATTTTGCACAATTCTATACATTTTCCCAGCAAAAACGGAAAGCTTTACAGTGCTGGGTCTGCTCATAACTACGCCGCTACAGTTATGTAAAAATGTATATTAAAGCTGCACTATGTAAGATTGTTTTGTTAAAACAAGCCTATGAAAATCTTTGTTAAAATGGGATTTCTATTTTACCTTGATTCACTGGTAAACACATAAAAATGATATAATTATTGGGGTTATCCATATTTTTTTCATTCAGGGCCCAAGCTGTAATGACAGGTCAGAAGCGTTCGGATCCATATGCAAACGTTTAATATAATAAGGGGTAAAAACAAACTCAGTAATGTAATCCAGGCAAGGTTCAGGGGCAGGCAGCATATAATCACGGTCAAAACAGGCAGTAGGTCGAGGCAGGCGGATAACAATCAGAGAGTAGTTAAACAGACAAAAGTCAAAGGGGCAGGCAGCAAAAATCACAAACCAGTAAACGGACTGGTCAAACACAGCAGGCAATAAGATCACAAGAATAACGCTTAGAATTGTCACTGGAGCAAACAAGACTTCGCAATGATTGAATGAAACCGTTCAGTTTATATGCGTTGAGAGTAATGATGTGCAGGTGCTTTTTCCGGGTTTAATCAACGGCGAGGGTTCATGGGAAATGTAGTTCAGATTGGGATGCTCAGTATTCCGGTGACGGCTCTCGCTGCTGACGCGTTGAAGAGGAGGCTGGAGCCCTCACCGTAACGAGGGGCCGGTTTGTCAGGATGATTCCTGTGAAATTCCTATGTGAGCGTAGGGTCTAGAATATCTCCCGCATTGACCCAAGATCGCTCCTCTGGTCCGTACCCCTCCCAATCCACCAGGTACTGCAACGCACCACCCCGACGTCTTGAGTCCAGTAACGTACTGACTCTGTATGCCTCCTCTCTGTCAACCATCAGGGGGGACCACCAGTCACTGGGTGCTTCCTTAGCCTCTCTCTCCGGAGCGACAGCAGGTTTGAGCAGTGACATGTGAAAAGTGGGAGAGATTCGATAGTTAGCAGGGTGCTTTAAACGGAAAGAAACAGGAGTAATTTGACGGATAATTTGAAAAGGACCAACATACCTGGGACTTCGCTTGCGGCTAGGAAGTTTCAGACGAAGATCTCGTGTCGAAAGCCATACCCATTGCCCCGGTGAGTATCTAGGTCCTGCTCTGCGGTGAACATTGGCCTGCACAGCTTGTCTGCGGACTGCCCGCTGCAGGTGATTGTAAGCACTGTCCCAAGTTTCCTCGCCTTAAGTGAACGAGTGGTTGCAACGAAGCAACACCGTAGGTTCTCCAGACCAGGCGAATAACGGAGGTTGATATCCCAAGATGCATTTAAATGGGGTGGTACCCATAGCCTGTTTTACCAGAGAATTCTGGGCGTATTCTGCCCAGAATAGATACTTGGACCAATCATTCTGATTAGTTTGGCAGTATGTTCGCACTGGCTGATGTAAAGTTTTAAAAGGATTTGTAACATCTTAAACATTGTTGCCATGGTAATGCGGCAAACTTTAAAACTATATTCAGATGTAGTTGAGGTACAACATGCCTAAAATGGCATGAAAATATTGGTCAGCTGTTAGGCGTGGACAAAAGCTTAGACATGGGTGTGGTGGGGAGCTCTGTAACGCCCCCTTTTGACTACTTTAAAAAATCTTTTAAAATTGTACCCATTAGCTCTGCTCAACAAGAAGTCAACCATTTTGAGTTGTATGTGGATTTTCTAAGAAATCCAGACTCTGATTTTTTTAAAATACTCCTCCTTGGGGATTTATTACCAAATTTGGTTATATATATATTGCGTGGGGGACACGCAACGTATGTCCGGCTGGCGGCACTTCCAGACTTTGCTATCAGTCCAGTCTTTACCTTCCTTCCGATCTCTGCTCTCATCCGTAACTTAGCCTCCGAACCCCTCTGGGCGGAAGGCGGCGGTGTTTTGACGCCGCTGGGTAACGCAGCGCAGCTGTGCCCGCTCCGCCCATGATGGGTGCATCCGTTTCCAGGGCGACGCTGATAGCCCCGGTGCGACTCGTCACAATATATATATAGATTGATCATATCATTAGATTGATATTAGATAGATATAGACAAATTTACATATAGGTCATTGATGATACATTTTTCCACACATACTGCACATGATAAATGCAGCAGGTCATCTAGGTATTTCGTGCACACAGAATATTCACAGCAGCTTATGCAGCATAAGTGAACCTTCTGCATAATAAAACAAAATTATTAAATAATTGCATATGGATCCGAACGCCTCTGACTCATTGTTACAGAAGACTTCGCCAACACAGGATCCAGCAACTTCTGTCTTCAAATGTCTTCGGAGATCGCTTATCAATCAGCGAGACTCACACGTCATGAGCAGCAACTCACTCATTTAACTACGATGACTGAGGAACTGATAAGGGCTTTTCATGGAGCCAAAATCAACCCAGTTGAACCAGTTCAAATTGCTACAGCTACAGCTACAACCGTGAGTACCGCTAATTATCCGGTGAGTCCAAGATTAGCTTTTCCGGATAAATTTAATGGCAATCCGACGTTGTGCAAGGGATTTTTGTTACAATGCTCATTGTTTGTCACCCAACAGCCTGCTCTATATCCGACAGAGTCAAGTAAGATAGCTTTTGTTTGTTCGTTATTGTCTGGCAAGGCGCTAGAATGGGCAACCGCTGTCTGGCATAATAATGCGTCAGCATTGCCAACATTTGATCTGTTTCTGACCTGTTTCAGAGAAGTTTTTGATCATCCAAAGATGCCGGAGATGAGCTTTTGAGGATTAAACAGGGGAATCTAACAGCAGCTGAGTATGCTCTCAATTTTCGCACATTGGCAGCACAAACGAACTGGGTCGAGGATACACTTAAGAAGCTGTTTCGGTAAGGTTTGAATTATGAGTTGCAATCAGAGCTGGCGTGTCACGATGAAGGAAGGAATCTGAATCAACTAATCGATCTAACTATACATCTCGATAACCTGATTGGCACCCGTAAATCAACTCACCAACTACAACCAGCTCAGCATGCTGCTCCCAATGAACCCATGCAGGTAAATTCTTTTCATCTCTCTGCAGAGGAGAGATCACGTCGCCTGGAGAATCATTTGTGTTTGTATTGCGGTCTGACTGGGCATCAGCGGGCATCCTGTCCAACAAGACCGCGGTCTAATCGTCTTTTGGTGAGTGCAACAAATGTTCCTTTTCCTAAAATGAACTCAGTGAAACTTCCAGTAACATTTACCACAGCAGGGCAAACTCTGGACACTATGGCTCTTGTTGATTCAGGTGCAGCAGGAAATTTCATGTCTGAACAATTTGCTTTTTGTCATAAAATTCCCTTATCAGATCTTGATTGTGCCCTAACAGTGGAAGCGCTAGACGGACATATCCTTGGCGTTAAAGGCAACACCCGACAAACTGTACCATTACAACTCACAGTAGGAGCCATTCATCAAGAGCAAATCCAGTTCTATCTAGTACCATCATTACATCACCCCATCATCCTAGGAATGCCTTGGCTCCAACTTCATGAACCTGAAATCGCTTGGAAGGAGTGTGAATTACAAAAATGGGGCAGTAATTGTAAAGGCAGTTGTTTAATAAACTTACCAAGTCAAGTTGAAGTGAAATCCTGCAGTGAAAATTCACCACTCATTCCTGAGCCGTATAGAGATTTGGCGGAAGTATTTAGCAAGCAGCGCGCTACACAACTTCCGCCACACAGGAAAGTTGACTGCGCTATAGATCTTATCCCTGGATCAGAACCCCCTAAAGGACGAATTTTCCCCCTCTCTCAGCCAGAATCTGAAGCCATGAAAGAGTACATTCAAGATGAGTTAAAGAAGGGATTTATTAGACCTTCCAGTTCTCCTGCCTCAGCCGGGGTTTTTTTTGTTAAGAAGAAAGATGGTAGTTTAAGGCCTTGCATTGATTATCGAGCATTAAATGACATTACAGTTAAGTTTCAATACCCCTTACCTTTGATTCCCTCAGCCTTAGAACAACTTAGACAGGCCAAATTCTTCACAAAATTAGATCTCCGTAGTGCTTATAATTTAATTCGAATTCGTCAGGGCGACGAGTGGAAAACTGCTTTTTCAACTTCATCGGGTCATTATGAGTATCTGGTTATGCCTTTTGGTCTAGCTAACGCTCCTTCAGTTTTTCAAGCCTGTCAATGATATATTTCGAGATATGCTAGAGAAATGGGTCATAGTTTACATAGATGATATACTAATTTATTCTAACACTATGGAGGAACACGTTAAACAAGTCAGATCAGTGCTGGAACGATTACTGCAAAGTAGTTTATTTGTGAAGCTTGAGAAATGTGAATTTCATCAAACAAGCACCTCCTTTCTAGGTTACATTATCAGTGATGAGGGGGTAGCCATGGATGAGAAAAAGGTTGAATCAGTCATCAATTGGCCTCAACCTCGCACTGTTAAAGAGTTGCAGAGATTTCTAGGATTTGCAAATTTCTACAGGAGATTCATTAAGGGTTTTAGTTCCATAGCAGCTCCTCTCACTGCTTTGACAAAACGAAGTAAGAATAGGTTAGTGTGGTCTCAAGCAGAGTCAGTGTTCAAAGATATAAAACTCAGATTTACCTTTGCTCCCATACTTAGACATCCCAATCCTGAACTTCAGTTTATTGTGGAAGTAGACGCTTCAAATATTGGTGTAGGAGCTATTTTGTCACAACGTCAGGGAACGCCACCCAAAATGTTTTCTTTGTGCATTCTTTTCTAGAAAATTGTCTCAGGCTGAGCGCAATTATGATGTTGGAAATAGAGAATTATTAGCTATTAAGTTGGCCTTAGAGGAGTGGAGACATTGGTTGGAGGGGTCCAAGATTCCGTTTCAAGTGTTAACTGACCATAAGAATCTAGAATATCTACGTCAGGCAAAACGTCCCAATCCCCGTCAGGCTCTCTGGGCATTGTTTTTCACCCGGTTTCAGTTCAAGGTGACTTACCGTCCAGGTTCCAAGAATGGTAAGGCCGATGCTTTGTCCCATCAGGACGAACAGATCCCAAAAGAATCATCTCCAGAACCCATTATTCCCCAGAACCTGTTACTCACTCCAATCAACTGGGATATCACTACTGAACTCAATAATCATAATCAACAACATCCACCACCAAGTGGATGTCCTGCAGACATAACTTTTGTCCGAACAGTAGCCATCCTAGTTCAGGACACCCAGGAGTAAATGCCACAGTAGACCTCTTGAGAAACCAATACTGGTGGCCTTCTTTAGTTTCCGATGTTGCGCAGTTCATTCATTAATGTACCGCTTGTCAGAGTTCAAAATCCTCCAAATTATGCCCTGCTGGACTGCTACAACTCCTACCAATCCCTCAGAGACCTTGGTCACATATTGCCTTGGACTTTACATTTACATTTAGTCATTTAGCTGACGCTTTTATCCAAAGCGACTTACAAATGAGGACAGGAAGCAACTTCGATTACAATAAGAGACAACAGTGAATAAGTGCTATACACAGGGCTCAGGTTTTCCAACACAGTATAAGAAAGGTTTTTTTTTTTTTGCCCCCAAGTAGAAGTGGGGGTGTGTTAGTAAATTAGTCGTGGAAGAAAAGATGAAAAAGATGAGTTTTTAGTTGTTTCTTAAAAATGGCTAATGACTCAGCCATTCTGATGGAGATATGGAGTTCATTTCACCAACCGGGCAAAGTGAAAGAGAGAGTCCGGGAGAGTGATTTCCTCCCTCGTTGGGATGGAACCACCAGGCGACGTTTGTTAGCAGAACACAAATTCCTGGTGGGCACATAAGTGCGAAGGAGTGAGGGTAGGTAGGGAGGTGCAGATCCAGTAGTTGCCTTGAAGGCAAACATCAGAGCCTTGAATCTAATGCGAGCAGCTATTGGCAGCCAGGGCAACTGGATGAGCAGTGGCGTGACGTGTGCTCTTTTAGGCTCGTTGAAGATCACTCCAGCTGCTGCATTCTGAATCAACTGCAGGGGCTTAATGGAGCAAGTCGGAAGCCCTGCAAGGAGGGCATTGCAGTAGTCCAGTCTGGAGAGAACCAGAGCCTGAACGAGAAGTTGTGCTGCATGATCCGATAGGAAGGGTCTGACCTTCCTGATATTGTAGAGGGCGAATCTGCAGGAACAAGCGGTTTTGGAGATGTGGTCTGCGAAGCTCAGTTGATCGTCGATCGTCACTCCGAGGCTTTTGACCGTCTTGGATGGAGAGATGGTTGATCCGTCAACGGATCACTTTATTTCGGATCTCCCATTGTCTCAGGGGAAAACAGTCATACTCACCGTGATAGATCATTTCTCCAAGGCCTGTAAGTTAGTACCATTATCTAAGTTGCCCACTGCCTTGGAAACCGCAGAAATTCTATGTCAAGAAGTATTCAGGTCTTATGGTCTACCCGAGGACATAGTTTCTGACCGGGGTCCTCAGTTTACTTCCAGACTATGGTCAGCCTTTTTTAAGGCTCTAGGAGTTAATGTAAGTCTCACTTCTGGCTATCATCCGCAATCAAATGGACAAACCGAGAGACTTAACCAGGAGATAGCACCCAGGTAAGCCCCAGGTATGTTGGTCCTTTCAAGATCTTACGTCAAATTACCCCTGTATCTTTTCGTTTGCAACTCCCCTCTAACTACAGAATCTTCCCCACCTTTCACATGTCTCTGCTGAAACCTGCCGCCGCTCCGGAGAGAGAGGCTGAGGAAGCGCCCAGTGATGGGGTCTCCCCCCTGATGATTGATGGTGAGGAGGCGTATCGAGTCAATGCGTTGCTCAATTCGAGACGTCGGGGTGGAGCGTTGCAATACCTGGTGGATTGGGAGGGGTACGGACCAGAGGAGCAATCGTGGGTCAACGCAGGAGATATCCTAGACCCAGCTCTTATAGAAGAGTTCCACAGGAGTCATCCTGACAAACCGGCCCCTCGACCACGTGGTAGACCCCGGCGTCGTCAGGTTCATCGTGTCAGGAGCCGCTCGCGGGGGGGGGGGCTCTGTTACGGTGGAGGCTTCAGCCTCCTCTCCAGCACGTGCACAACGAGAGCCATCTCCTGAGTACTAATCATCCCGATCCGAACTACATTTCCCATGAACACTCTCTACCTGATTAACCCGAAAGTAGCACCTGTTAACCATTACCCTTTGTGTATTTAAGATGGACTAATTCATGAACTCTTTGCGAAGTCTTGTTTGCCACGGTGACAATTCTGAGCGTTTATTCCCTTGTGATTTATTGCCTTGTTGTGTTTGACCTTGCCTGTTCTCTGGATTTGTGATTATTGCTGCCTGCCCTTTGGATTCTGTTTGTTTAACTATCTTGTGAATGACCTCCGCCTGCCTCGACCTATTGCCTGTTTTTACGTTTTTGATTATATGCTGCCTGCCCCTGACTACTGCCTGCTAACGTTTATGAGTTTGTCTTTATCCCTTATTAAATAATTGCATATGGATCCGAACGTCTCTGACTCATTGTTACAGATACCATAATACAGTAATTAACAAACTTTACACATAAAATGTGCTTTGTCTCAGATATTTCTTTTTGGAACTTGATGGACAGAAACCACAACGTAGGTGAAAATTATACATACAATAGCATAATAAACCATATGAAAACATATGCCATATATACATCTACCATATCAGTGCAAAACAGCTTCACTTAATTTAGTACTTAAAGCTAAAAACAAAAACTTAAAACAAAAACTCTAAAAATAAATTACCCCAATAATTTGCTATGCTATCTATGCTTTGCATTTCTGGATGATTTTACAATCTACAAATATTCCAAAGTATAAATCGTGTATTTAATGCATTTTTTATCAGTTTGTGAGTTTCTTGGGAATTAAACCTAAGACTTGGACTTTACTAGTACTTTGTTCTACCACTTAAGCTACAGGAGCAAGGAAAACATCTCTCAGTTAGGTTTGTAACCTTGGTTCCCTGTGAAAGGGAATGAGACACTGTGTCTGGTTTGATGCTACAGGGAATATAGAGGCAAGCGACAGACTCTTAGGCTCAACTGACTCAAGCGGCTCGAAGGGAGCTCCCCGTAGCCCAGAAAGGACTATGGAAAGGTCCCAGGAGGGGAAGAGGGGCATCCTCGGAGGGTACACTCTCCAGGCGCCGCACAGGAACCTGATGATCAGCTCATGTCGGCTCAGATCCTTGCCCTCTACCGCTGGTGCTCGGCCGATATAGCCGCCACATACACCTTCAGGGTGGAAGGGGACAGCCTCCGTTCCAACCCATCTTGCAGAAAGGAGAGCACAGAGCTGATCGGGCAAGTGTAGGGGTCTTCTCCGCGGGAAGAACACCAGTCAGTGAAGAGGCTCCACTTCAAAGCGTAAGCACGCCGGGAAGAAGGAGCTCTCGTCTCAGTGAGAGCCTCCACCACGTTGGGGGGGGAGATCTCACAGGAGGACCGCGTCCCATCCACGACCCACACATGTAGGTCCCAGAGGTCGGGGCGCAGGTGAGAAGGTCCTTTCTCAGGGGAGTCTTCCAGGGAGTGGCTGTCGCAAGGAGCGCCAGGTCCAAGAATATTCCCCTGGGCCTGACAGCTGCCGTGAGAGCGCATCGGCTGCACGGTTGAGTCTGCCGGGGATATGGGTGCGAACTGAGTCGCTGCTGACTCCATAGGAGGAGGCAGCGGGCGATTTGAAACATGCAACGTGAGCGTATCCCGCCTTGGTGCAGGGCCAGAAGCACTGCCATCAGCTCTAGGCTATTTATATGCCACAGGAGCCGAGGTCCCGTCCAGGAGCCCGAAAGTGGCTGCCCACGGCATGCGGCACCCCAGCCAGTCTTGGAGGCGTCCGTCGTAACCACAACGTGTCTGGACACTTGTCCTAGGGGCACCCCAGCCCTTAGGAAGACAAGGTCTGACCAAGGGCTGAGCGTTCGGCGGCCCGTCGGAGTGAGAGTCACCCGGAAAGCACCGCGGGACTCGGTCGTGGAGCCAGTGCTGCAGTGGTCTCATATGCATCAGGCCGAGCGGAGTGACCGCCGCCGTGGATGCCATATGCCCCAGGAGCCTCTGAAAAAGTTTCACCGGGACTGTG
>JAZGTJ010012769.1:0-15580 GCA_036877575.1 Botia almorhae
CAGATGTTTTATCTGATCCCAATGGGCGCTATGTCATAATTACCGGCAAACTTCGAGAGGTGTCTGTCATTATGGCAAGTATTTATGCTCCTAACTGGGATGATGATAAGTTATCATTTTTTTTTCATCTATTCCTGATATTAAGAATAGACATAATATTTTAGGGGGTGACTTTAACTTTGTTCAGGACACTGTTTTAGATAGATCCTCAAGCAACAATGTTCATTAACCAATTCAGCCAAAACTCTAAACACATTTGCGCAACGGTTGGGGCTATCTGATCCCTGGACATCAAAATTTACCACTAATAAGGCCTGTTCATTTTTCTCCAATGTTCATCATTCATATTCACGAATAGATTTTTTCTTAGTAGACAACAGACTTCTTTCAAACCTATCGAGCTGTGAATATCACAGCATCCTTATTTCGGATCATGCTCCCACTTCCGTTGGTATTAATTTTTCTCAGTTTGCATCCTTTTCTAAACAGTGGCGCTTGCCCTCTCTGTTTTTGGCTAGAGAGGAATTTAAACAATTTTTGACGGAACAAATTGCCCTGTTTTTTTAAGTTAATGACATGCCAAGTATTGGCAGAGGGACCCTTTGGGAAACGTTAAAGGCATACTTAAGAGGCATGATAATTTCTTATATTTCTGGTATGAATAAAGCCAATAAGCTAAAATTAGATGTAGCCCCCTTATCACTTTGTCACTGTACTGATAAAGGCCTAAGTTCGAAATACTAATTGATCCTCTGTCTAGCTGTTCTCTGATGACAACGGATTACTTGTTAAATTACAATTACTTCAAATACTCACTATCCAGTTAAATAGGGAAAGGGAAATGATTAATGAACACACAACACTACACCATTAAATAAGGGATTTCAAAGTATATTGTAAAGTATTGCCACAGGCAGAAGTCAAAAATTGTATGTAAATGTAGTGTTTTAACAATAAAATGAAATCAAATAAAAAAGAAAAGAAAATTAAATTCAGAAAAATATAACAATAAAAGAATTAAGCTCCCTTCGTTTGACTGTTTTACTTTTGCCTAATCTTTCTCTTTAGTGCTTACTTTCAAGTAACACTCTCTCAAGTATCCTTTTTTTCTGTCATGCAATTAAACTTCTCACAAAATACTAGCAATTTGCTATAGTTAACTAGACTTAGTTACAATCCTTCAAATTAAACTAACAATGGGGTTGCTTTGAAAAAACGTCAACACCCTTAACTTTTACAGTCTCAAGCAAATTAGATTAGGAAATAACAGTGAAATACTATATTACAACCGGTCAGATTACTAATATGTGGATCCACACTCACTCATACAACACTCAAGTCCCAATAAAAAAAAAAAACACCCCGTTGCAGGCCTGAGATGCTGCTAGCGATCGTTGTGGCCAAAAAAACCCACAAAGACCTCAATAATAATTGTTCATGTAGGTGCACGTTAAATCCGTCTTCAGATTAATGCGACGTCCCTCGTAGCCAGAGGACCTGTTGAGCTCACGGTACTCACAGGGCTATCTGGTGATGTCCTTTATCCCTCTCGGAACAAATTGTCAATCAACAACTTTCAGTTCACTGCTACTCAAATCATTTTGCAGGAAAAAAGTTCGGGATCCACAATTTAATCACACAACATACATGGACTTTGCACGCATAAAACAATAAACAGCTTATGCTCCGCGATTTATACAAAATCACGAATTTACATAGTCTTTCTCACGTCCTTTCTTTCTATCAGCACGAGCAGTACTTCTAGATCACCAGTAGCATGAATATCGACAGAAACATATAAGATTTCAGGGTTTAAAATCCCGAGCTTCTCCGAATCACATACTGCATCACTCGCCTCTCTTCTTTCTCTAAAGCACGAGCCGTACATTTGAGTTTATGACCTAAACTCTTTTATCTTCCAACTACGTTACAGATACTTGCTGATTAACGTTAAAGATTCTATAGTCTAAAATCTCCGGTTAACCATAAAATATCCGTCTCTCTCTCGAATCACTTTCAATCTTCTTCGCTCCTTTTGCTAAGTCCCGCCCCTCTCCCTCCTGATTGGAAGAGTGAACTTAGATACTCTAAATTAACCAAGGTGAGAGCAGTACCACCCAAACATGCTACTCAGCACGTTCGACAAAGTGCATTACATACAAACTCCCTGTGCAAGCGAGTCTCTTAAAGAAACAACATCCAAAAACCAAATTATATATAGAAATAATGCAGTCTGTTAACAGGGTTACATAGATGCAATTTTAAAGGACTTACAAAACTTAGATCACCAGTATGCTGCTGATCTGTATAAAGAGTGTCTTCGTCTACAAATGGAATTTGATCTTCTGACCACAAATAATTCAGAAGCGCAGCTGCTTAAATCTAAGCAATGATTTTTTTAAAATGGGTGATAAGGCAGGTAAATTATTAGCACATCAAGCTAGAGCATCAGCAACATCAAGGCTGATTACAGGAATAAGGTCACCACAAGGAGATATTTTCCATGATACAAATAAAATTCTCCCTCAGATATTTACTGTGGGGAATGGCCCTTGGATGAGATCACATTCCCCAAGATTGACAGTACTAAAGCCAGGACCCTTGGTGATCCAATATCAATCTCTAAGGTGGTGGAAGCGATCAAACTTCTACAAAGTGGCAAGTCACCAGGCCCTGACAGGTTCACCATTGAGTTTTATAAAGCGTTCTCTACATCAGTAGCACCTGCACTACAGAACATGTTTAATGAGGCTTTTTCTAAGGGCTACTTCCCACCTTATCATTAGCATCAATTTCTTTGATTGCCAAGAAAGACAAAGATCCCCTTTTGTGTAACAGCTATAGGCCCATTTCATTATTGAACTTAGACTACAAAATTTTAGCTAAGATTTTGTCCTTGCGGTTACAACAAGTGTTACCCCAAATAATTTTGGATGACCAGACAAGTTTTATTAATGGAAGACATTCAGATGTGCCGGAAGTGGTTTTGGCTCTTGATGCAGAGAACGCGTTCGATAGAGTGGAATGGGGATATTTATTTCGTGTAATGAAAAGTTTTGGTTTTGAGGATGGGTTAATTTCCTTGGTCAAATTTTTGTACATCTCTCCGCAGGCGTCTGTGTTAACTAATGGTGTGCTTTCAACTCCTTTTTTGCTTCAGAGGGGCACCAGGCAGGGCTGCCCTTTGTCACCTTTACTTTTTTCCATTGCTATTGAGCCCTTAGCTATCTGGCTTCAAGAGGATGTAAATTTTAAAGGTATCAAACGGCTAGATAGAGAGTATAAATTATCCTTATATGCTGATGATCTTTTACTTTTTATTTTTGACCCAGTGGTTGCCTTCCCTATTATTTTGAGCATTCTAAATCAGTTCGGTAAAATTTCAGGGTATAAAATTAACTTTCATAAGACTGAGTTGTTCCCTGTAAATTCGTTGGCGAATAACCTTACACATTTACTTTTTTCTTTTAGATGGGCAGCTGATGGATTTAAGTATTTGGGTATTTTTGTGACCAAATGTATGTCTCTAATTTTGTCCCTTTAATTAAAAATTGTTAATCCGACATGGAACGCTGGGCTAAACTCCCCTTTTCTCTTGCTGGGCGTATAAGCCTAATTAAGATGACTGTTCTTCCCAAGTTTTTGTACTTATTTCAACATATTCCAATTTACCTTAGGAAAAAGTTTTTTATGGATTTGGACAAACGTATCACTTCTTTTTTATGGGGAAATAGACCAGCTCGAATTAGAAAAACTATTTTGCAGCTCCCTAAAAATAGAGGGGGTCTTGCACCCCCAAATTTTTTACATTATTATTGGGCTTGCAATATCCAAAAGATTTGATATTGGAGGAACAACATAAATTCTGAACTCCCTTGTTGGGCTTACCTAGAACAGTCCTCAGCTCGCCTCTCTCTGAGCTCTGTTATATCCTCTCAATTACCTGTACCTGCAGAGGTCAGTTCAAATTTAGTAGTATCCCAATCAGTTAAGATATGGACTCAATTTAGGAAGCACACTGGTTTGCATAGGTCTTCTATTCTTTCTCCAATATTTAAAAAACACTGTTTGCACCATCCAATATGGATGTGACGTTCCGAATATGGTTTGATAAGGGCATAAAAACCATCGATGACCTCTACGAGAGTGGTATTTTTTCATCCTTTAATAACCTTTCTAAGAGATTTGACCTACCTAATTCCCACTTATTTCGTTTCTTTCAAGTCAGGCACTTTGTGCAAAAACACAACTTAGGTTTTGAGTTATCTGATGAACACTGGGAGCATATTCTTGGGCTCACGCACACCTCATCTATATGTGCAAGACATGGGCTTATACAATGTAAGATTCTACAAAGGGTTTACTATACTAATGCTAGACTTGCTAAAATATACCCCTCTGTCAGCGATGCATGTAATAGGTGCAAGCAATCACCAGCGGATTTCATCTACATGTTATGGTAATGCCACAAATTATTCGATTATTGGACTTAAATATTTAAAACCTTGAAAGATGCCTTCAACATATATCTTGATACAAATCCACTCTTGGCCATTTTTGGGTTGGCAGTAGATGTCAACCTTTCAGTAATGGTCCAAAAAGCTTTAGCCTTTACTACTTTACTAGCAAGACGTCTCATCCTTTTAAAGTGGAAACACGTCTCTCCACCCTCTTTTAATACATGGCTAAAAGAAGTGTTTACTTGCATTAAATTGAAAAAAAATTTGACTCTCACTCACTGGTTTTTTAAAGACCTTTGACAAGTTGTGGCGCCCCTTTTTAGATTATCTGCTGGTTAACTCTCTTGATTCTTAAGCTGAGCAATAAAATATAAATACACATTTATTTATTTAGTTAATTAATTATTTTTTACTCATGGTTTTTTATTTATTTATGTAGTTATTGTTACAAAGCCGGGCTCCCGCGTTAGCGAGGAGCGCAGGGACTTCTATTTTGATGTTTAGAAGCTCAAGTCTGCACCCTGGCGCATCAAGTCTGCACCCTGGCGCATCAAGTCTGCACCCTGGCGCATCAAGTCTGCACCCTGGCGCATCAAGTCTGGTTCCCGTTGGCGCCGCAAGTCTGGTTCCCGTTGACGCCTCAAGTCTGGTTCCCGTTGGCGCCTCAAGTCTGGTTCCCATTAGGGCCTCAAGTCTGGTTCCCGTTGGCCCCTCAAGTCTGGTTCCCGTTGGCGCCTCATGTCTGGTTCCCGTTGGCGCCTCAAGTCTGGTTCCCGTTGGCGCCTCAAGTCTGGTTCCCGTTGGCGCCTCAAGTCTGGTTCCCGTTGGCGCCTCAAGCCTGGTTCCCGTTGGCACAACAAGTCTGGTTTCCGCTGGCGCCACAAGCTCAAGCCACAAGTCCGTTGGCATCTCAAGCCTGGTTCCCGGTGGCGCTACAAGCCTGGTTCCCGGTGGCACTACAAGCCTGGTTCCCGGTAGACTACAAGCCTGGTAGTCTTCTCCGCCCTGGCACCGCGAGCCCGAGTCTGCTCCGCCCTGGCACCGCGAGCCCGAGTCTGCTCCGCCCTATTTATTATTATGTTTATTTATTTACTTTTCTCAACGGGAAGATATAGGCTGTTTAGGGAGGAAAGTGCTTGTTTGGGGTAGTATTAGTAACAACATGGAAGGATAATTATAACATTAATGTTGTAATTTGTTGAGTTGATATTCCATGTAGAAAACCTAATAAAAGAAACTTGAAATAAAAAAAAAACATCTTATACTGTGTTGAAATACCTGAGACCTGTCTATAGCACTTATTCACTGTTGCCTCTTATTGTAATTGAAGTTGATACCTTGTCTTCATTTGTAAGTCGATTTGGATAAAAGCGTCAGCTAAATGACTAAATGTAAATGTAATCAGTCCCAGGTATGCGGCATTATGGGAAATGAAGTCCAAATGTAAGCGGGTTAGATTTCAGGTGAGGGTTCCCCCCCAATGTGACAAATCGGGGAGGGGGGTTATTGTGGGTGCTTCCTCAGCCTGACGAGAGAGGGAATCTGCTTTGGTGTTATTGGAACTGGAGTGGTAAATCACTGTAAATTGGAAGCGTGTCAAATAAGGGCCCATCTAGCCTGCCTGAGATTAAGTCTTTCGGCTGAAAGTAGGTATTCCAGGTTCTTGTGGTCAGTTATGATAGTAAACAGATGAAAAGCTCCCCTTAGACAACGTCGCCACTCCTCCAAAGCTAGCTTAATGGTCAATAGTTCTCTATTTCCAACATTGTAGTTGTAGTTCTGTCAGTGAAACTTAAAAATAGGTGTGAAAAATAGGCGCAAGAGTACATTTTGGAGGGAGTGCCGTGCCGTTGAGAGAGAACGGCACCTACTCCAGTGTTAGATGCATCGACCTCAGCTATGAACAGCTCAGCTTGGGGGGACCAGTTTAACTTGCCTGATAAACGTTTGGTTAGGGCGATTACGGGAACTGCTACGAAACTAAAGCCTCTAATAAACCATCAATAAAAATTTGCAAAGCCCAAGAATCTCTGGAGTTCTTTGACCATCTTAGGTTGGGGCCACTGAGATACAGCTTTAACCTTCCTATCGTCCATTGCAATGTCTTTTTGACTGATAACATAACCTAAGAAGGATGTACTGGTGCAATGGAACTCACACTTCTTTTTCCCTTACGTAGAGTTGGTACTGCAGGAGGTGCTTAACATAATAATAACATATATAAGTTAAATTTTAACTCACATTTATTTGTATAGCACATTTCATATACATCATCTACATAGCGCTTACTTCTATATATAGCCTATACTTTTTATAAAACGGAGACAAAAGCATCTTTCAAACAAAACGTTATGTTATTTTTATTTTCTTACATTTCATATTTCATTCATCACAGAAGTAATAGGAAAATATATATCGTTTATACATAACGGAGGCAAAACAAACCTTTCAAACAACGTGCGGTTATGTTTTATTCCTGTCAATCGATTGCGTAGGTAATTATAAAGTTAACTCTATTCCTCTCTTAGTTCGCCAGACACTTTTATGTTTTTCAAAAAAATCTTTCATTTAACAATGCATGTAAAAGTTTTATAAATATTTGGTTTGAAATATACATATTCGTATACGTATAAGCTGCAGCGCGCCACTGTGTAATGTCGCGCCACTGTGTAATGCCACGTCACAAGCTTTATGCGTCTCCATAGTAACTGGAACTTGATTCGTTCCAAAATAACGGTCGCATTAAAAAAACTCACGCTGTTGGTTCTGTCGCCTGAAGGAAAACTCAGGCACGAAAGGGTTAAGGACTGATCTAACATGTTGGATATGTTCGTTAAGTGAATTGGAGTGTATTACATTATCATCTATATAAATGATATCCCACTTATCAAGCATGTCCCTAAAGATGTCATTTATAAAGGATTGGAATACTGATGTTCCTGGACTTTGATTCTAAACTTTGGCTTTGGATTTCCCCTTGCAGGTTTTAAACCTAAAACACTTTAGCATTTACCTTACACACACACATTGCATATATGTGCTTTGTAATCCTTGGAAATCTAATTTTAAAGATGAGTTTTGTTAAGCATAGATCTTGTAAATAAAACATCTTAAATATAGAAGTGCGTTTGTGTGTAATTGTGTAAACCAGGCCTTGTTAAATAGAAAAATAGAAAATAATATTTAGTAAATGTCAACACATCTTTGTTCTACACCATCATAGCCTGGCATGAGCATCAAAGAGCTTTTGAGAAAGGTGTTTGAGGTTTATTTCCAGTTAAAATTACCAGATGCTTTACTATCTTAAAAGTTCAGAAAATAATAGTTATAACGTAAAATAATGTACAGCTGATTAATGCTGTATGGGCTTGGTCAGCCAAGGCGATGGCATCCACTATCAAGTGGGCCAACCTCTGTTTGGAGAGGGCCTTACCCTTCTGCCTCCCTCCGAAGCAGACAAAGAGCTGATCGGAGCATCTGAAGCTCCAAATGCGGTCCACGTAGATGCGCAGGGCGCAAACGGGACACAGCAAGTAAGGGCTGGATCTGCCTTCTCCGAAGGCAGCGCTTGCAGGTTCACAACCTGATACCTGAAAAGCATGGTCGGAACCTTGGGCACGTAGCCGGGCCTGGGTCTCAAGATCACATGAGAGTAGACAGGCCTCTAACAGAACTCTAGGCACGACTCACTGACCGACAATGCCTGCAGGGCCCCCACCCTCCTGATAGGGTGGAGCGCGGTCAGGAGCGCTGTCTTGAGCGACAGACCCTTAGGCTTGACTGACTCCAGCGGCTCAAAGGGGGCTCCCCGCAGCCCAGAGAGGACTACGGAAAGATCCCAGGAGGAAAAGAGGGGTGGCCACGGAGGGTCCACTCTCCGGGTGCCCCCTAGGAACCTGATGACCAGCTCGTGCGTCCCTAAATACTTACCTTTTACTGCCAGGTGATGGGCCGACATAGCCGGCACATACACCGCCAGGGTGGAAGGGGACACCCTCCATTCCAACCCTTCCTGCAGCAAGGAAAGCACAAAGCTGATCGGGCAAGTGTAGGGGTCTTTTCCACGGGAAGAACACCAGCCAGTGAAGAGGCTCCACTTCAGGGCATACACGCGCCTGGCAGAAGGAGCTCTCGCCTGAGTGATAGTATCCACCACACCCGGGGGCAGGTCACTTAGGGTCACTGCGTCCCGTCCACGAACCACACATAGTTCAAGAGATCAGGGCGCAGGTGCCAGATGGTGCCTCGTCCCTGAGAAAGGAGTGTCTTCCTCCAGGGAAGTTTCTTCCTCAGGGGAATCTACCAGGGAGGGGCTGTTGCAAGGAGCGCCAGGTCCGAAAACCAGGTCCGGGCGGGCCAGAATGGCGCAACCAGCAAGACCTGCTCCTTGTCCTCCCTGACCTTGCACAGGGTCTGTGCAAGGAGGCTCACTGGGGGAAACGCATATTTGCATAGGCCCCGGGGCCAGCTGTGTGCCAATGCGGCCGTCCCGAGGGGTGCCTCGGACAGGGAACAAAACAGCGGGCAATGGGAGGACTCACGGAAAGTAAACAGGTCCACCTATGCTCCCCCGAATCGACTCCAGATGAGCTGGACCGCCTGGGGATGGAGTCGCCACTCTCCTGGGCCCGACAGCTGCCGTGCTGCACGGTTAAGCTCGCCCGGAATGTAAGTGGCGCAAAGTGACCTGAGTCGCAGCTGACTCCAGAGGAGGAGGCGGCGGGCGGGTTTAGACATGCGACGCGAGCATATCCCGCCTTGGCGGAAGAAACCGGCGCAGAGCCAAGAGCACTGCCAACAACTCGAGGCAATTGATGTGCCACAGGGGCCGAGATGCTGTCCAGGAGCCCGAAACTGCCTACCCGTGTTATACGGCGCCCCAGCCTGTCTTGGAGACATCTGTTGTCACAACAACATGCCTGGACACTTGTTCTAACGGCACCCCGGCCCGGAGAAAGGCAAGGTCCGACCAAGGGCTGACGGCCCGTCGGAGTGATAGTCACCCGGTATGTGCCGCGGTGCCATGCCCACCGCGGGACCCGTTCGTGTAGCCAGTGCTGCAGTGGTCTCATATGCATCAGGCCAAGCGGAGCGACCGCAGCCGTAGATGCCATATGCCCCAGGAGCCTCTGAAAGAGTTTCAGTGGGACCACAGTCTTGGTGCTGAACTTGTTCAGACGATGCAGCAGCGACTGCGCGCGCTCATTGGAGAGGCGTCCAGCTCCACACTAAGAAAAGAGATGCTCTGGGAGAGCCTCTTTTCCCAGTTGACCCGAAGCCCCAGGTGGCTGAGGTGCCGGAGCACCCGGTCCCTGTGTTCGCACAACTGCTCTCGAGAGTGGGCCAGAATGAGCCAATCGACGAGATAGTTGAGGATGCAAACACCCACTTTCCGCAATGGGGCCTTCACGACTTTGGTAAAGACGCGGGGCGACAGGGACGGCCCGAAGGGGAGGACCATGTACTGGTACGCCCGACCCCCGACCTCTCGAACGGTAGCTTGTGCAGGGACCGATTCGAGACACGCGGCCCGGCCCTCACCGGAGCAGGTGCAGGGCCGCAGGCGGACGCCCTCGGCGACAGGCAGACGGGGGGGCAGGCTGCGGCGTAGAGGTGGAATCCCGCCGCGGGAGGATCTGCTGAATCGCCTCCGTCTGGCGCTGGACTGCCGAGAACTGCTGGGCAAAGCCCTCGACAGCGTCGCCGAAGAGGCCACTTTGGGAGATGGGGGCATCAAGAAAACGGGCCTTGTCCGCATCCCACATCTCCACAAGGTTTAGCCACAGGTGGCATTCCTAGACCACCAAGGTGGACATCGTCCGGCCAAGGGCCTGTGCTGTGACCTTAGTCGCCCCGAGGGCGAGGTCGGTCGCCGTGCACAGTTCCTGCATCAACCCTGGCTCGGAACTACCCTCGTGGACCTGCTGGAGCGCCTTGGCCTGGTGGACCTGCAGGATGGCCATGGCGTGCAAGGCGGGAAGTCTCCCTCAGGTCTCCCAGAGTGCTAACCAGCTCTGCTGTCTTAAGCCGTTTAGGCGAGGCAGCAGAGTGGGGAGCAACAGAGGGGGCTCGACCTCCCACTACAAGAGAGAGCCGTGACCGCAGCAACGAGATGGGCATGCTCTCGCAATGAGGGCATGACCCCACCGTGAACGCCGCCTCAGCATGCTGTTTGCCCAGGCATGCGACACAACGCTCATGGCCATCAGACAAGGACAGGAAACGCCCACATCCAGAAACACACGGACAGAAAGACATCTTTAAAAAGACGCACACCGTCCGTGAAGCTCTTTAGAGGAAATAGCTCTTTATGAGAAATTTGCTCTTCAGAGCGCAGATACGCCGAGGCACGCAGGGGAACCGGCGAACGGGAATGAGAAAACCCGCTGAATTGCCGTCTAAACACAGCAGAACGGAGGCGAATGCTGGCGAATCAAACGAAGGTGCGGAGCGAATGCTTAACACACACACCCTCGGCTCCTAAGCAAGAATCTGAATGAAAGCGATCGCCCAAATGCTCATTGGCTCTTTCCTCTCGGGCCGATGCTCATTGGAGAGTTTTTTCTTTACACGAAGGTGATAGGGCTCTCAAGCAAGACCCCATACGTCAGTCAGATGACGTAACGTCGAACGTGACTGACTGAAAGGGAACAATAGGATCTTTGCATCAGTGCCTGGGCCCTAAAATAAATAAACAATAAATAATAATCTTAAGGAAAACAATAGGCTGCAATATACCTGACTGCAGATGAGCCCAAGCACTATGATGCCTTCACCACCTTGTGCTTTTCAGAAAAAATGATGCATAGTTTTCACATGCATTTCACTCTAAAAAAGTCTGTTGTAAGTGGCATATTTCTTGCTGCCAGTTGGTGGCATTATGACTGTGACTCACAATAGACACATCAATGTGATCAGCTCCCAAAACCAAACATATTTTGATGTAAATCAATCAATGCAATGCAAGTGTCTGAGACACTTCCTGTTCCATTTAATGCCTTAAATTTATTGCCTCACCATGGCAACACTGTTTGAGATATCAAGAATCTCTTCACAATTTTACACCTTCAATATCTCTAAGTTTGAAGTGACTTGGTTAAATCTAAAAGGACTCTTAAACTCTTTAGTTTTAAGTGACACACTGCCTTCTGCCAGTTGGTGGTGCTATGATTGTAACTCACAACAGCCACCTCTATGTCTATAGCCTCTAATACCAAACACACAGCTTAAGTGTGTACGAAATCACTCAATGCACACAGAAGATATAAGACACTTCTTGTTTCCATTTTTTGCAATAAATTTATTGCCTCGCCATGGCAACACCATTTAAGATATGAACAATCCCTTCCCAATTTAATATCTTCATTGTCATAATATTGTCCAAATATTGCTGACAATCCTATAAATCACACAGAAGGAGTATTTAAAATTTCAGAATGACAACCATGATGTGTGTACCAAATTTCAAGCCATTTAAAGCATGTTAAATGGTTAAAATACACCCAAATGTTATTTTAAAGTTTGACATGTTGCCGAGGCAACAATATTAAAGATATTAATTCCTTTTAGAAATTTATGTCAGCCATGCCTCTACATTATTCTGACCAAGTCTGAAGTGACTTAATGTAAGTTGACTATTTAAAAATTTAAGTGACACTTTCTGTTGCCAGATGATGGTGCTATGACAGTAAAACACAATAGTCATATCAATGTCATTAGCCCACCACAATTAACATATTTGCCAAGTTTGACCTCAATCACTCAGTGCACACTATAGATATAAGAAACTTCCTGTTTCCCATTTTCCCGAGATATCAAAAGTACCTTCAAAATTTTGAATCTTTAATGTCTTAGCAAGTTTGGTGTCAATCACATGAAAGTTCATGGCATACACTTTTCAGCCTTCCTGTTGGGCAGAGCTAAGGGGTGTCAGTGCAAAATTTGTTTGGGTTGACATGACTGATGCGTGTACCAAATCTGCATTTTGTGCCTCGTACCAGAGGGTGCTACAAAGCCCCCTTGTCCTGCCCATGTGCCAACATGGCAAGCCTTTCAGTGCTTGGGCTTGAAAAGCTTGTAGCGAAAAATATAGCGATTTTAAAGTGCTCTTTTGTATGTGACACACTGCAGCCTGTTGGTAGCGCAATAACTGTGACTCACAATAGCCACATCATTGTGATCAGCCTACAACACCAAACATTTTTTTTTCAAGTTTGATTTTAAATCACTTAATGCTTGCAGAAAAGATGAGGCACTTCTTGTTTTATTTGTTGCCTTACCATCCCAACAAAGTCTGAGATTTCAAGAATTCCAGTTACAGTTTAGCATTTTTATTGTCTTCTTTTTTTTCTGACCAGATGTGAAGCGATTTGGGTAAATTTGAAAGGACTCTATTAAATGGATAAGGGTTGGCCCAGGTTAAATGTTTGAGAGAGCGTCAGAGCCTGGATGAGCACTGGGATCTGTGTTTAAGTTAGCAATATGCTCAGGATCAGAGGCATAGCAATATGGCAGACAAGGCAGGCAAGCCTTAAAATGCATTTGTTAATTTAAACACATAGAGGACTTATCCGTCTGGCATCCAGAAATGGAAATAAAAGCAAGAAGAGGAGGAAAAGTGGAAACAGGACAGCGGTAAGGGATGTAGCTAAGATTGACTGAAGGATAATTATATGATAACCAATGTTTTCATTGTTAATTCCAGCTTGTTTTCATTACTTGCAAGATTAATTACTGGTAATAGTACAATTACTAATGGGTTACTGGAAAACAGATTAGCTAGGGTTGCATTAAGCAGCAGCAGCATGTATTATTTTGTATTTAGCAGGTATTAATATAGGCTGTAATAGAATAGGTGGTACCGGGAATGCTGCGCACCGCTTGGCAAGTCACTGCCATTGACAGCATTTACTGTAGCTAAGGCTCGTAAGCAACATTTTTAAGGTGACAATCTGTTATACTGCATCAAGAGAGGAGCCAATATTATGCTCAAAATGCGGGTCAAAGGGAAAATGCTGTAAGACCTTACACCTCTGCCTTCCTAATAGCCTAAATGAATGATGAGAGGGGTGGGTGCTGAATTGATGCAATTCCATAATTAGCAAGTTGGTCAGCCATAGGAGCAAATTGGCAGCTACCATCTGGATCAGTACCTTTAGAATTCTGGGTCAGAATCTTTACATGAAATAATTCAAAAACATTCAGCTTATAAAATGGCCACCGGCTCTGCACCAGCATACCTTTACTCCTTACACATCTACAACCTATCCAGAACCCTGTGGTCAGCAAATTAACAGCACCTAGTGGTGCTTCTCAAAAGGGCACAAAATTCTCTCTCTCATTCATCTTTGCAATTCCTTGCTGGTGGAATGAACGTGCAAACTCTGATCAGCCAAAGCCCTCACAATATTTGGTTGTCTTTTTTAAAATACTTGACAACAATGTGTTGACTGCTCTGCCTATTTATTACAAAAAAAACTCCAACCCCTTTCATTTATGCTCAACAGGTATTGTCTATTAACAATTGTTGTTAGTAAATCTGTTACTTTCTATACCACTTCTCATGTTATTTTCTCCCTTTGATATATCGCTTTGTTGTTTTTCTCACCTTGTAAGTTGCTTTGGATAAAAGTGTCTGCTCAATGCCTAAACATAAATGTAATGAAAGGAGGAACTGGATAGTAGTTTGAGTAACCAGAACCCTCACACTTACTACAGGAATGAGGGAAACATCACAGGAGTGATCTGAAAATGGCACTGCTGGAACAGGACTGCGATCACGGATGTGATTGGCAGTGATTGCTCAAAGCCTGTGGTGGGCTTTATTTGTTTATTTTATGCTTTTAGGAATAAAAAGCGATTTGTCATTAGGAGAACAAAAGCTATTGGCTGAGATGTTTGTATTGTATGCAAGGGGTCTGCCTTTTGTCCAGTACAGTGGGGGTTAAACATGGTCTTCTGATTGGTCAGTTTAATTATCTTAGGTTGAATTCAATCACATGGTCAAGGAAAGGATAAAAAGGGAATGTAAGATATGCTCTCTCTTTTTTCTTGCTCTTTTTGCCTTTGGTGCGCTTTTCCCCTTGCACTCTTCTGGGTGTTTTTCCTTGAGCTCTGCTCTTGGATTCTGTTTTTACTTTATACTCTTCTTTTTTTATCTGAGCTCTAGGCCCAACTTCCAACCCTCTCATTTCTCATCTTTCTTTCTCTATTTTCTACTCTTTATCTGTAAGGTAATATTCTTCACATGCACTGTTTAAAGTTAATTGTATTCCTTACCCGAATACTAACTCCTTCCAATCTGGACTACATTTCCCATAATCCTTCATACCTGGAACTGACAACACCCCTACACATCATTACACTCACACATATAAACTCCACACACCATTACTCATTGCGAAGTTATGATTTGCCCCGAATGTCATTACTGAGCATTTATTCTTGCATTACTGGGTTACCATTGTGACCTTGGACTGTTAATCATCTTGTATTATTCTCTGCCTGCCCCTTGTCTTGGACCCTTGCCTGTTCAACGTTTACTGTGATTGTTTGCTGCCTGTGCACAGACCTTTCGAGGGGCATGTGCTGAAACTGAAAAAAGGGCACCCCCCCAATTATTAATATCTCTCCTCTGAGCAGAGACTTCGGAGTTGGTTCTTAATTAACCTTATTTTTTAAAAGGATCTCTCCACAGTTGCAGTTCTTTGCTTTGCATACATACAGATTACATTCTGCATGATAAAATATATAAAATGCACAGTGACTGATGATTCTTATTCGTATTGTGTAAGTTTTTTATTTAATACAACATTATTACAGTAGTAAACCATGTTTTTCTATGTTTATACGTGTGAAGACGAGCGGGGAGTATACAATACTAGATTTTTTTAAAAATCTAGCCAGTGAGGGATTCCATCTTTGTCCTTTTATTGTCTTACTACAGTTTTATTATGCTTATAAACATTTAATCACTGCTTTAATCATTCATTAGTAGATTATTAAGTTTAAAGAATTTCAATGATTAGAATTGTTAAATATGTGATTGTTTTTAAGAATTAAAGAACATGTGTTTTGTATGCTCTGTGTTTGTTTCAATAAAGAAGTGTTTTACAGAGGCT
>JAZGTJ010012770.1:0-15579 GCA_036877575.1 Botia almorhae
AGGTTAATTTTGGTACGTTTAGTTCAAATAGAAAATGTAACATAACAAATTGAACTACGGTTTCAAAATTGAGGAATTAAAACCAGTACAGTTTCAGTGTTCTTAGTTCTGAAACGTTAATACACAGGGACGATTAAATATCGTCAAAGTACAAATATTATACGTGTACACAACACTGAACAGCAATTAGAATACGTTTAAATGACATTTCGAAACTTTGGCATTTACAATTCCCAAAATCAAAACTTTTGAAAGATGGTAATACAACATTCCAAAATATGCCCCTTATTACATTGGCTCTATAACTTAACTTTTAAATACTTTAAAAAATTCTATTCTAATTCAGGGTTTGGTATGTAACCCTTTACTTTTCAAAGGTCAGTAAAAATGATCTTACCATGAACGGCGAGAAACAAGGTGCACATGAGCAGAAACATGGTGACTACCAAACATTCCATCCCTGCAATATAATCTCTAGAAGCTGTTTGGCTTGTGACAAGAAAAGGGAACTGGTGACAGTATTTGCCAGGGAAATGAGAAAAGCTAGTTCAGGCCCCTCCCACATGCTATTGGGACACATACACCTGGTTGAAGCTCCAAAAGACTGCTGTCACCCTGAGGGCCAGAGACAGTCTCACCGATACACATTCACAGCAGATATACACAGTTTAAACACAGTGTCAGATCACAGAAATATCTCCTTCTGAACAGTTGTGGTACACACACAGACCGCTACAGGTGTGAAACCTGCGCAGACTGACATTCAAGTAGAAGACAGACAGAGGGGTCGTTCATCTACACAATGCATCCACACAATGCGAGGAGATGCAAAGTTTCGCCTGAAACCATGCACGACTTAAGACACAAAACGTTTTATGAAAGATTGCACGCACAAAAACAAAGAATCTTAAAATAGATAAGCAGAAGTGACTCTAAAAATATCATTTTAATTTCCAGTCACTTTAAAAATAGCACTCCGGGGAATATGTAGATTCACACGGTTTACTTAAACATACAAAGTTTAAAAAAACATGTACCTAAACCGCAAACTAGGAATAATGTAAATACATTTACATTTATTTACTTGGTAGATGTTTTTAACCAAAGCGACTTGCAGTGCATTCAAGCTATACATTTAACTGGTTACTGTGTTCTTAGGAACCCGTGACCTTGGCATCGCCTGCGTCTCGCGCTGTTAAGCTACGTAAAACTCTGACTTTGAACATACAATGCAAATTAAACGAACTTATTGAAAAATATGACTTTAGGACGTTCACATTGGACGTGTAAACAGGGTTTGTGCGCGTTACATTTTAACAGTATTTGATAGACAAATTTTATAAGCTGTTTTGGCGGCACTTTATTTTGCAGTCATGTTTCACATGTACATACTAAGTACTTACTTTGCAACACATGTACTTAGCTAGTACATGTAATTACCAGTATTTTCTTGTGTAACTACAAAGTGCACGTATTGTAAATTGCAACTGCTATTTTATGTTACACAGAATAATAAGTGCAGGTGGATTGTTTTTAAATATGTTACCCTTCCATTTAACTAGTTTTCATTCCACCCATAATGTTCAGATAATGAGCTGCTCACCGGGTTTAGATCATAGATGTATGTAATTTCAGAATTTAAGGACCTTTAGTCTAACGCTGCGTACAGAAAAACAATCAGCTGTGTGCTTAAGAACGTTTCAATAACTTTGCCAAACTGTCAAATCTAACAACCTCTAAAATGAGCATTTCAGGTAAGAATGGATAAATTGTGCCACACAAGCTGCAGTGGTGTAAACGACCTTTATTAGGACTGAGAATCATCTGTTTAAAAAACAAACACACAAACCTGAATCATAAACCCCACGTCACCTTTCACAACCCCCCACCCCCCCTCACATGATCCTCTCCTCCATTGGGCACAAAGCCTCACTGTGCTGAGAAGCACCTGCTTTTTAAAAGTCTCTTGGGCAGATATCATAGGTCTGTTTTCTCAGGAGCTCCATCTCTATCCTCACTGTGTGAGAACACTCAGTGTTCCAGGACACGACACAAGCCCCTTAATCCAGCTCGGAGCTGGAGGTCTTGCTCTTTTTCTTTTTGCTGTGTTTCTTATGCTTCTTCTTCTTCTTTTTCTTCTTGGACTTGTCCTGTAAACACAGTAAGCGTTAGGTGCGAGAACTCCCGTCATTTCCATACTCGTACGGACAAGAGGAGGTAAAAGCCCCTTAAAATGCCCAATTATTATAAAAGACTTACTGTAATCTTCTCCTTTTCCTCACTACTGTGTTTTTTCTTTTTGGACTCTCCCTAAAAACGAACAGATATGTGGTATTTGTTATACTAGCCAATGAAACAGCATTTAAAATTGAAAATACAAAAGTCATATGCGCAACAAAAATGGTGTGCCGAAGTCATTTATCAGCAAATGTCATTGCTACAGAAATCATTTGAAAAATTCATTTTGTGTTATGCTGATGAAGGAAACCCACGTGTTTGTGTGTGTGTGTTCAAAAGTCACGTTAAAGAGACATTGTGATTTTTAAGATCACAAGGTTTAGCAACTTACGTCTACATCAGACTCATCTGAAGACCCAGAGTTCTTTTTAGTCTTCGGCTTTCTTCGACCGTCCTTTTGATCCTCCGAAAACAAAAGCATATCACTTTAACATACGAATATGACACCACAAAGAACCATAAATGATAAATGCCTTTTAATGCCATACCTTATCTTTCTCATCATCCTCCCTGAGCCTCTTCCTCTTCTTCTTGGATGACTCCTACAGATAACCAACAGGACTCAGTCACACTGAAACATAACTATTACCAGTAATTTAAATATTACAACCATTATAATTAGTAGTGCAAAGAATTTTAATTGAGGGAAATGAATGCTGAGGAAAAAAACTACAATTGCTAGAAAATCTGTCAACTTTAGACCATTTTAAAAGTTGACTGAATAGTCTGACAACTGTTTTGGCACAAACTACATAACGTTCTCCCGTGTAGATGTAAACAAACATCCATACCCTGCTATCAGCTTCTGACTCTGTGTCGGAATCGACAGACGCTTTCCTGGCAGAAGATCTTTTTCTCTTTTTCTTTTTTTTCACAGCTTTCTTCTCATCCTGAAATGCAGGCAAACATTTAGTGACTCCGCGTGGCCATTTTAGGAACACGTGCAAAACGATGACCTTTAGGAGCAGGAAAACATGACTTACATCATCTTCAGAATCTGAGGAGGAACTAGAAGAGAAATCAGAACTTGAAGAGGAGGAGGAAGATGAAGAATGCTTGACCAAACACAACAAAAGCAAAATTCATTAGATTTTAAGTCACTTCAAGACAAACTGGCCCCCTACAAGAATAAAACGGCCAGGCTGGCAAAAAATACTCCACTAGGATGGAACATTTAAACCAGTATTCTGCTGGTACACACTGGCAACCTTTCCACCGATAGAGGTGCCAGAGCTGGTGCCCAATCTGGAATCATTCATTTCCTCAGTTCTGGATCGGAAAATCAGCAGTCAGTGTTTTGAAAGAGGTTCACAGATTCCCTCAGCCGAGCACCAGCTCTAGCATGTGAACCAGCACCATCTCAGTGGAAAAGAGGTGTAAGATGCACCAGTGGCCCAAGGCGTGTAAATGGAGAGCTCTCCTCACCCTGCTGGATCTCTTCTTTTCCTTCTTCTTTTTCTGGAACAGACAAAACATCAATATCAGGAAATCACAGGCAAGCTGTTAAATGGAACAAACCAGATCCACTACAGATGTTACCTCTTTCTTTTCTTTATCCTTCTCTTTTTCTTTCTTTTCACCTCCACCAAGTACCTTCTCTCTGTTTTTCTCCAACTCCTTCTTCCATCGCTGATAAAAATGAGTGAAAGCAAGTGTGATTCGAACACCACAGACGAATACCACTGACAAATACTGGTAAGCAATTAACTATCAAATACTGGTAAGCAATTAACTCAAAATAACTATACCGCATTCATTTTGTCCTCAAAATCAGCCAGGGCTCTCGAACCCTTCTTTTTCTTTTCCAGCTGTTCCTTTACCTCCTCCCTGATGCAAAAAACAAACAAACCCATATAAGCAAATAAAATAAATCACATACATCCATAATAGATTCATCAATAACAACATGTATCCACACCATGATGGCCGTGGTCTGCTGAGATAATCCTGAATGGTGGGGCCGTTGTTCTGAATAGGTCCTCGTGCTCTGGCAGCAGCAATTGGGTTCACGTAGGCCTGAAACACAAAATCAAATCTTAACGTCCGTAATCTAGCTCGCCAATGATGATCACAAAACCGATGCATAATAAACACGCCTATGAGCAACCACTTTTCGCCTAATGGCTGTTAACGTAACAACTAGCGCACTACAGATTCATATCATTGAGCTTTGGCTGAGAGTCAGTTTAATGTGAATGCGATGCAATTCATATGACCAGCAGAAATGGAGCAGCAAACAGTTGCAATTGAGACAGGTTAAAGTTAAATATGTGCTAGCTGAGTTTGCAAGTCTGAGCCACACGCATTAGCCATACTAGCATAGCATTAGACACATCCTACCAAGGGATGTTTCAGATTATACACATAAAATGTAATATATCTATATGATTTAAAGAACGCGTTCACTCATTTTGTGAACGGACGTGGGGCATATGCTTGTAAAACGTGTTTTGACGTATTAGCATTACGGTTTTAAGGCCTCTTTGGCTCATTTTCTTCAGTCACTTGAAATATCGGGCATAAAGGGTAATTTACGAGGTTATGCACGACAATGCAATATGTACTTACCACTCTGTTATCTCGCTTTCCCATGTTTGCCGATTTTACCTATAACCCGAAGGCCAAATTCAATTTTTTTGGACTTTTGTTTACATGTCTCTGCTACTAGCGGTAGCTGCCCAGCAGTTTCTGAACAAGCGCCCCTAGCGGTTCCTGCGTAACACGTCATGCGCAACGTGAGCACTGGGGGCGTGTCTTCCGTTAGATCGTCACAAAAGCGTCCTCATTTACAGTGTCCAGAAGTGATGTAAATTATTGCTAATAATTAGCTTGTTTTATAACAGCCGCCATTTTCCGGGCCTTGGTTCAATAAGCTTTTCCCTTTGATTAATAGGGAAAATACGTACGTTTTCCTATGTTGGACCACTTCAGGCTACTACTGTATATTAAGACTATGATATGGTGAAATCCATTTACATATAGCAACTAAGAGCTATGATGTCTGATTTAACGAAGCAACGTGTAAATACTATTAAAGGATATTAATATTGTAAAAGCAATGTCATCTGAATGTGGCTGATGTGATTTGGTTAGGGGCGCTTGCGATCTTCTAACCTTGTGTGAGAACAGCTCACTGGCCCTGTTTTTGTTTTTCTAAAATATAATGTTAAAGGGATAGTTACCCATTTACTCAACCTCATGTCATTCCAAACCTGTATGACTTTTTTTTGTCCTGTGGAAGACAAAAGAAGATATTTTGAGAAATGTCTCCGTGGTTTCTGGCAATGAAAGTCAATGGGTGCCGCTGCTATTATACAAACCTACTACAAAATATCTTCTTTTGTGTTTCTCAGAAACAAAAAGTCAGTTTTGGAATGACATGAGAACGTGTATATAAGAATATTTAGCTGAACTGTCTCTTTAAGTACCACGCCATTTAATCACAGTAACTAATGTTAAATACTGCATTTCACAGAAGTCCATTTTACGACCCAGTTCTACACACTGGAGTATTTATTTTACAAAAATATGAAAACGTCAGGCAGATACAGATACAAAAATGCACAAGCAGCTTTTCTCATTGGCAAATTGAAATTTTGTTTACGTGGGCCAGTTTAATAGAATTCATACAGGAACCAGAGCCTAAGACAAACATTAGCAGCAAAACCAGTCCACAGAAAACAAAGATCATATATCGTTCACCCTTCTTTAAACAAACAAACAAACATAACTGATATGGTCATAAGGGCAGAGAGACCAACGATCTCATTTCAATTTGGTTCTCGCACTTAGCGACTCAAAACAACTTTAAAACGGTGTTGTTTAAACATTGCTTAAGAGAAATGATTCTAAACTAAGTTTTAGTATTCCTACATATTCTACGTAATACATGATGTCCCATCATTACTGGACTATTCATGACATGATAGCCAAGACTAAACTTTACATAGATTTGTCACATGCGCGTGACAGTAACTTATACCGTGTGACCTAAAATGTGCTTTACTGGCAAAGATGTAAAAGCTAAAAGCAGAAAAAAACGCACAATTAGCTCTATTTTTATAGAACATCACACAAACATACAATTAAGCTTCACAAATCACACAAGCTTACAATTGAAGAGTTGATGGAGATGAAAGTTACAACTCAAAACTTTATGCATTTCTCCATCCTCACGATGAAAGAAGTTCACGAATTGCTAAAATCTGATAAAATAATAACTGCTAAGATGTGAAAGTTTTAACACTTTATCGCTGGAAAGAAAAACAGAAAAGAAAGCCCTGACCAAAACATTTCAACGTCCAATAAATGCGAACAGTTAAAAAAAAGTTGAAAAGAATTACTTTTGAATCCATTAAACAAATATCATAACATTATGAGAAATAAGATTTTATGATTACAAAATGTAGATACGTCATAAAAACACCTCAAAATTATTCCACTTAGTTTTTCGCTATGTAGACTGAACCAGATATATGTGACATGTGATGCAGTCTAAAGTGATACAACACTTGATTATTAATGATTGACATGTTATAATATTCAAGCTGCTGACAGAAACAACATTGAGTCTTACATAATGAGATCATTCAATTTCATACAGTGTCATTGCAGCAGCTAAACAGAATGAACTTGTTGTGCACGTTGATTAGTGAATTTATTTTATTGTGGATGTTTAACAATAGTTCATTACCGCAAACTATTTGCTAGAACTTTACAGCTTTATGATTTTAATAATATCATGATTTTATGATATGAGTCGAAGTATTTTCTGTCTGGGATACATTATAAATTATGCGATATTGGTAAAACAGCACAAATTCAACCATAAACCAAATAAAATAAGTAAAACGTAAAATGCAATTAAAAAAGAACCTAAAATATTAAAATATTTTAAATGTTTTACAAGACATTTACTGTTACTGTTCTCCTGGGAACAATTTAGCCCAACTGATTACAATTGTTCAGGTCTGCAGTGAAACGAGTGGCTCTAGCACCATTAGTCCATCACTGTTCAATCAGACACAGTTTTAATTACAAATGATAGAATGCTTTCTGAAGCATTGCTATCTAAATGTCAATGACAAAATGTCAATAAATAATAACATTGAACGGAGGAACCTAAATTGTAGGAGGGAGCAAATCATGTACCAATGTCCAGCAATTTCATTCAGTCCTAGAAGTAATTTGCTTAAAATACGATTACATAAATCAACTAGATTATATAAAAACTAGCTAAAATCATTTAAAACAACAAAAATGATCAATCAATCAATCAATCTGAAAAGCATATTTTGTGGGGAAAAGCACTGAGATGGCTAAATATCAAAGGTGCTGGGGTTTTTTCAGCATGATAGGCGTCATCACGCCGAAATTCAAATTCCATCGCTAACAAAAAACAATCATACATTCGAAAGCCTAACATTGAACACATTTATAATCTTAAAACACTATGAATTATTCACCAGGCTAACCGAGCTCTAAAAACAAATTAGTTCTATACAAAACCCACAAGGCATACGGTTACATTGGTTTACACTGATCTAATGCCCTCTGAAAACACCAAATCCAATCCCAGACACACTGGAGGAGCCATGTCAACAATGTCAGTTCCATGAATCTGTGACATTGACTGTGTAATACACCAACAACAAGCTACTGTCAATTCTCTGCATCAGACTGAACACAGACGCACATTTAAATGGGACTACGAGTAACTGATCGGAGATCAGAGAATATTTGTGACAGAGAAAATGGTGACAGTACAAAGGTTGCTTCACAACAGTGATGTAACGCATACAATATAATATTAATAACAATAATATTATATAAATAAGAAATTGTGATGAAATAACCACCTGTATGTTTCATTATCTGTTCCACAATGTTTTCCAGAACGATGAACATGAATGAAAGGAAATGTGAGGGAATGATGACATAACCCATTGTGCAACAGTTTTATATGGACAATGGACAGCTGAGAACATAATGGAATATGTTTCGCTGTTACATATCAATAGTTAGGCTAAAACCTGAACCCCTGAATCTAAAACTAGAGTCATAAACGGACCTGAGTATGAAATATGACAGAATGAATATACTGATCCTGAGAGAATGAATCAAGCATCAGTGCTGTACTGTGTGAGCGTGTCATTGTAGTATTCAAATACAGTGCCTGCTTACATCACTAAATCCATTCCAACCGGCATCACCTGGATCAGAATTCCAGGCTAAGTTCAAAATTCCGAAGCAGCGTCCTTTCCTACCCCCACCTTTTTATCAGTTAGGTTTAACCCTTACTAAATATGAAAGCACAGAACAGGCAACAGTGAGCCATCCAGCAAGAACTTATGCCACATATTCTGTGATTATTTATTCACAATTTAGCAAAATGGAGCATGGAAGGATGTCATGTAATACATGTAAAATAATCTAGACTCAATTAATAAGATAATATGCACTCTCCAATACTGTCCGACCAATCCCAAAAACCCACCAAAACATTCCTTACCGATTCTACGCCTACTTTCTGAACTATGCTCTACTCTTTCATACATGTATTTCTGTTACCTCGGCTAACATGTTCTAGTCCAACCCTGTTGTCTACATGAAACCCTGGCGCGGGTCAACTCTCGACTACTTAAGGTCTCGCACTATTTCCCTGACAACGGGGTGCAGACAGTTTGGTATAAGTCGACGATATTTAGCTATCTACGACAACCTACACCTTCAAGTTCACTAAAATTAAGACAACATGCCAAAAAGGGATGTCAACAATCAACACTGACATATTAAAATAAAAGAACAGAATGTAGCAACAATGAAAAAAAATCAAAATACATGTGGAATTATGTTATAATGTCAAGGAAACGTGTTGCTCAATAGTGCTTGAAATCGATGCGTTTGGTAGCTCCGCCCTGGCCAATTCGATTGGCCAAAACACCAGGATGCTCGGGAGACTCATGAGACGGTGAAATGCCATTTTCAAGTGAACACTAAATGATACTGTGTGTCATCGTTTATGCAGTCACTATAAATCGTCTTTCGTCCAATCAGACTCGAGAGGAGGCGTGGCCACACACCCCTGCTTTAACTGCAGATTAACAAAAAACAGAAAAACCTCATCCCTCTGGCCTGACACCAAAGGCACTTTTTATAAGCGTGAAAAAAAACTCTAAACGTGTAAATTAAGAGGTTCCGTTCAACAGGCCCCTATTTGCAGTAGATTTTATTTGCGAGTATCCGAGTGAGACAGAAACAAGTCCACGTGGGACGATGCTGTTTCCTGGCAGTGATACGCAGCTAAAACTCGGTTGGTACGTGTAAATTGCATTGGTACAAACAAACAGACGATCCCTGGCAGTGATGACGCTTTAGAATCAAGAAGCATATTTTCCACTGAGCAGACCATTTTCTTTAAGGTGGAAGAGAAGAGAGCAGCTTCCTACATTGTTAAAGTTTATCCAGGCAGCGTGTGTATTTGTTGTTGGCTTGTATAAGCTGGCAGTAGTGAGCGTGTTAAAAATGACCAATAGCGATGATGTTTCGTTGAATTCTGAAAGCAGCATGTGATATTATGCTAGGGAAGACTGGTTCAAATGTGGCTGGTGTGTCTTGAATGGGAATCCATGTCTTTCAAGCAGCTCTCTCCTCCAGGGAGGGCTTTTTGCTGGGGAGGGGTTGGGCGTACAGACTCTTGCTGGTGCTGTCCAGACTCTGGAAGTATGGGTGCGACAGTGCATCATAAGCTGATATTCTTCTGGAGGGGTTAAATGACAGGAAACGCTGCGTAGGGAGAAAACAAAAAGAGAAACACAGAGTAAACCATAAGCGTAGCAAGTTGGCACTATAAAAAAAATCATATTATCGAGACATTAAAGATGCAGATCTATTACTCACAAGTAAAAGCGATTTGCCCGGCTCATCAATGTCGGGCACCAGATCCTCTATTGGCTGGGGGGGACGAGGGGAAAAGGCACTTTGAGGCAGGCCGACCTCCTGAGGCCAGTCTTCTGGAGAAGGGACGCCCACCACACTGGAACATCATCATCAAAACAGTCACAATCACTGCTTTATAGTGAGATCTTAAAAGATCATAAAACTCTACAAACTGTTTCTTTTATTTTGAAACGCACAACAGATGACATCCTACAGAGAGCGGATATATAATCAAATATTACTTACTCGAAAATCTTGCCTAACTGGTCAACATCAGAATTGCCACAGAAAAGAGGGCTGCAAGAAAAACATACAACATTTCATTAATCGTGCAACTCATCGGATAGTTTATATTAAGGCTGAATGGCACCTTATGTCTATTCATAATAAATACGTTTGAAACGGCATATATGCACAGATTAGAAAACCACGTGCAGAACAGGATGCTGATTTGGTGCAGGAAAAGCCCTACAACAAACGCTTTGTTTTTAGATGCAGTCTCCAGCTGTGGCTTCCAGAAGGGAAGTAGGAAAAGAGAAAGAAATGAAGCAAAATGATTCTCTTATGGGCTGCATTGTACAAACGAGGTCCTAAAGCCACATAACAGACATTGCTTTACTGTATGTGTTATTTCCTGGCCGGCCTCTGGCTGAGCGGGTCTGAAAAGTACAGAAGGAGATCTGAGGGCCTTTTCAGTCCACCCGCCTGGACCGCTGCTGGTGCCTGTGGCCAGTCAGGACACCCGTGGGCGGGCATGCTTCCCTTGGCATGCATGCAAATTCCTGGAGCCACAAGCACAGGGCCCAGTCTCCAAAACACACCACCCGGAGTACAAGAGAACAAGCCATTTATCCCCACCTTCTGCTTTAGCTGTCTATGTAAGTCCATACGAAACATAATGATTACACAGTCGTAGCCTTACAATGCAGCCTAGCAATGTAGTTAGGGTTAAGGCAGTTAACTGGTCTACCGTGAGCTAAAATAAGTTTATTATCTAAGTATTTTCATAGTTCAGTTCTCAAACAAGCTGCAGAACTACCATCATAAGCGATGTCCACCTGCAATCTCCGTTGCCATCACCAGAGGTCGCCCTTCAGCAGAACAAGCCAACTTAGCCCACAGCCTAGACGCATCATAAACCACCGTCATCACACAGAGAGCCAGCGCTGAGCACGTGCAAGGTCTGCGCATTTCCTTAGGCCTCTATTATTCCAAAGCTCTCAGAAGACTTCAAGATTAGTCTCTGCATTCCTTTCAAAACCACGTGACTCTCTGATTTGCAGCTACCAACAGCCGTATATACAGACGTGTCTTTGTATACGGAACATTCTTTGCAGGTGAGAAGGCGGCTTTAGATCATCACTCCCCTTTTCCTTTGAAGCAGCTTGTTAAATTGTCATTATCGTGCCTTTCACATACGCCGCTTCGGAGAAAATCTGTTGGTCTGAAATGTGAAACCCTTCAAGGCAAAGTCGGTCCCGAGCGGTCGGATCAGACAAAAGCCGTTTTATTTTCTAACAGCGGAATAAAAACCTCTCACCTTAAGCAGTGTCATGCCAAAACAAGTATGGCAGAAAATCTCAGTCTTCACATTGGCTCTTCCTCTGGGCGACTTGTTAGTCTGAATCAATTAGGGGCTTTTTTTGCACAAGGCAGACATTATGCCGGGCCAGAGGCTTCCTGTATGAGCGGGCACACACGGTGCTCAGACCAGGCCAGTACACGCAGTCGAGTCATGCTCCAAGTGTCTCTATCCACATTCCACCCCAGCGACCTCTGGAATGCATCTGCGCGAGTGTGCGCGAGCGTGCGGAACTAAATCTGTGAAAACTGGTTCGTCTATGAAGTCGAGAGCCAGTACCTCAGAATTTTATGTGAAACCAAACTTACGTTAATCAACAAGCTTGTAAAACGGTAAAGGGAGACGATTCGGAAAGCGCAACGGCGGAAGCATTCCGTGTCATTCATAAATGCGTCGAATGATCGTTGCGGTTTCCGAGGAATACGGATAGAGACACGAAACGTTCCAAAATTTCCACCGAAATGTCATGTGCGTTGCTTAAAGCTGAACAAAACAAAGAAGTAAATTAAACAAAAACACAAGTGGGCTGACAAACTTCTCAAATATCAATGTTGGTTTTTCTATGCAGGCCCAAAAAACACAATCCTTCCCCAAAACACACTGTCCTCTCACCACTTAACGCCTATACTGTTGGCTGAGGTGTTGTGTCTTCATAACTCTGGTGAATTTGAAAGCTCTTGAAATGCCCTTCTCAGGCATCAGAGGAGAAACCTGCTCCCAGGTTCCCCTTTAATCTGCAACAGGTGGTCTTTTAAAAGCCCTCTTGATCACCTGCAGAGGGAGAAAGGAAGGTGTGCTGGTGGCAGCAGTGAAAACCCCCCCTTACGCCCCCCACCCCAACTCATGGAGTCCTGCCAGGGGCCCGACACCCTGACGGTATGAAAAATGAGACCAAACCCTTGAATGTTAACAGACAGACACCTGTATGTGCATTGACAAGGTATGTACTGATAACGCATGTCTACATTTACAATTCAATTATTAATTCAGCTTCCTAAGATACAGCTCCAAATCTCCCATCAGTTATATCTCGCTGAAGTGTTGGATTATTGTATTAGGCAATGAGTCAGCGAATGTTATCTACTAGATATCTGCTAGTCTTGTAAAGCAAACACTATCAAAGGAAGCTGCCGGAATGGGCGGACAGGTGGGACCTTTAGAACGTAAAACACAGGATGTGTGTGTATCAGCACTTTCCATTATAAATCTCTCCTCCTTCGTCCGATTATGCGCTTGTGACTACACGTCAGGAGAGGAAAACATTAGCCGCGCGATGCTTAACAACAGTTACCCAAACATCAGCTTCACTGACAGGAATAAAGACTGTTAATGCAAATTACTGTGTGTATAATGCACGTATATTCAGTAAATACAGTAAATCATATTAAACATATGCACTCATTTGTTATTTTGGAAAAAAGATCTTTGCACTGAAATTCATGTTATGATGACTTCTCTTCACGAAAAGAGCAAATTTATTTAAACAGTTTTTAGTTTTCAATTAAATGAGCGCAAATCTAATTACAAAACAGCTACGCTATGATAAACAGTTATGACTGGTCAAAATAATACCGTCACCTTCAATATGACTAAAAGAAAATACTATGACTACATAAAATGTTATGACTTTTAATAAACTTCCGACCCAGTCACATTTTTTGGAACTAAAACCTAGAAGCTGCAGAAAAACAGCCGTTAAGACCTGAGATCCTGTATGCTGAACCATAAATGATATTTTAGGTTTGACAAGAGCTGGTGATACAGCTGCAGAGAAACAGCCGTTAAACCTGCTGTCACTAGACCGAGCAGCTTAATAAATGTGTTGAGGGAGCAGTTAAACCGCACACAGATGAACGGATCACTCCATGTCTGCTGTTCCCTGTCGCAAACCACAGCGTCCATCACAGTTTTCATTTAGCTTTAATAACCTCTAATAACCTCTAGCAAAAACCTGCTTGTGGGAAGTCACGTGGCCCCACAAAATTCACTTTATCATCTCTCTCTTAATTAAAAATACTGTTTTTACAAGGCAAAATTTTAAAATGAACACTGATTAAAATGTTATTGATAATTCAATAGTGATGGTGTAGAACTATACAAATCCCATAAAAACCTGGTGCTCTGGTTTGTAGATTTTTTTTTTAAGTCAAACATACACACTTTTGTAATCACAAAAACAGCACCACTCCATTACTACAGTGACTCATGTGTTTCATATTGTAATTATTATTGTAAAACAGAATCCTAACATCCACACCTATTTTGGTAACCACAGTTCAATGATATTTATGACTTCACTTCTAATGTCCAGATTCTGCCATTTCATTTGTGTTTCACCGTGAGAGAATATGCCTTCCAAACGGCTTCGTAAATACATTTCAATCGCTAGTTCCTTGTTGCCTGTTAACTAATCAGGTCATCTATGCTCAAATTGTTTTCCAGAGCGACGCCCCAGAATCCTCAATCTCAGACTCCATTTACCTTTAGCCAATCAGGGCTCAGTAATCGAGAGTGTATGTGACAGTAATGCCGTGTAAACCTACCGTCGTCTGAACATCTCTGCAAAAATGCAGCCGACACTCCACAGATCAACAGGAGTAGCGTAGCTGGACTGAAGCAGCACCTCTGGAGCGCGATACCACAACGTTACAACCTGCACGTACAAAAACACACACAGACACATTTAGACAAGTGCACAGAAAACATTACAAACCTGTCAACCAGATCCTGTAATTTACACTGTTTCACTGTAAGTGTAAACCGGCTGTGAATTTGTTTGTCTGTATACACAATGACAATTAGCCAGTGTATTTATTTAAATTGGAATTGGTATCGTCCATCGGAATTACAATAAGTATAAAATCACAGTTGGCGATTGTTTCGCTTTATTCCTCCGAACAGATCTCATTGGCCAATCAAAATCAGGATGACTGCATGACTGCGTCGGCAAAGGCCTCGTACAGGCTGCAGGAGTCTAAGAAGCCTCTGTATGCAGGAGACTGCTGTCAGCAGCTACAGTAGGGAGAGCCTCCAGACAAAACCCAGTGACCCTGCTCCAGGGTGGACAGTTTCCAGGTGCTTCCCTCCTCAGCCCTCTCTCTCTCTCCTCCCAGCAGGCGCAGGGCCCAGAAACCCCCAAGCTTATCGGCCAAATCACTCAGGCCTGTGTTTGTAAGCAAAGCCTGAAGCGTATATCAGTGACTCTAATCCTACAGTGCACGATTTAAGATGTGCGGCAGAGGAACGGAAGGACAGACAAATGGAGGGTCGTGGCTGACGTGGGAAACACAACGCATTAAATTTACAGTCTGAATGTTCTTGTAGCTCAATTGCTAGAGCATTGTCAGCAGCGCAAAGGTTGTGGGTTCGATTTCCAGGGACCGAACACACACACAGATAAAATATATAGCTTGAATGCACGGTCAGTTGCTTTGGATAAAAGCGTCTGCCAAACACATAAATGTACAAGTATTAAGTCTAATCTTTAATTGAAATGTTCTTTAAATATATAACGTGTCTTGGTGTGACTGGAAGGTTACGGTCAAACCATTTCTGGGAAACCTGCCCACAACTGACACTATAGTGAATCAAACCCAGACAATGACTACATGCTCAGCCCCAAAACTATCAATTCAAACTGAATGCAAATCATATTTAACGTGGCGCAGAGCATTTAACTCATTGTGACTGAAACAGCACACGACTTACTGATGTTATGAGGCCCTGGTGTAAAATTACCTTAAGTAATGATTAAAAAATAGGGTTGCATTGATGTATAACCTCCATATTCTCATATATGTAAAACTCCATATATATATATA
>JAZGTJ010012771.1:0-15578 GCA_036877575.1 Botia almorhae
TGTGTAGCAGTCCTGACTCAATGTCAGATTTCATTATCGGCTTTTCAATCTTGCTTTTTCTTGATCTACCCACACAACAACACAAGACAGGACAGACTGTGTTTACAGCTGTCAGTAGGGCAGGTGTGTTTACCTGGAGCGTTTGGTGGTGGGGTCGCGCATCACCATACATTCTCTAATCTCCCCGAATTTACTGAAGTAATCTCTAAGGCTGTCTGGACACAAGCACAAGGACACGAGAGGGTTATACACGGAGTCCACACTGCGAGCGAGCGACGCGACCGAACTTGAACGCTGTCATCGTAATCAACAAAGGTGCACGGAGGCGTTGAAGTTGCGTCGCGTCGCTCGTTCTCAGTGTCAGATTAATGGAAATCACAATAACCTTGCGCGCAGCGACAAACACGCGCATACACATACACACCATACAGTCCCCAACGTATGCGATGGATAAAGATGAGGTACATTAACTCCAGAAACAGAATAAATTTCGCTTACCTGGTGAGGTTTGCCAGCTGAGGCCACCGATAAACATTTTACTGTAGGGAGAAAACAGGGCACAAGTGACTCCAGATGTCAAAACGACCATTTTTCCGTCTAAATACCTCATAAACAGCGACCCGAGCACAACTCGAGATGCGCCGCGGCCGAAGCGAGCCGTTAGAAAAACGACCTGTCAATCAAACATCAGCAGAAGTGCGCGAGGAAGGACGCGAGCGCCGAAACGAAAACCAAACTCCAAAACACACACATACACCCGTCCCGTCCTTCTTACCCCGGGTCGTGTTGCGAATCGTTCGGGCTTCCAGAGGTGACTTGACTCGCGTCCGCTTCCATAGCTCAAAGCCCAACCAACTCCAAACATGCGCATACACACGCACGCACGCACTGCAGCCCAGCTCAAGGAATATTACCGAACTGCAAGCGCGAGCGTCACACGTGGAATCGGCGCGCGGCTCCCGCCCCTCTCACGCCCCACGAAGAGGCGAGGGCGGAGCGAGGAGCGTCAGCCAACCAATCCGACTGACGCAACCCGGGGAATCACCGCCTACCTGGAACGGGAGACCACGCCCCCTGTTGGTAAGCAGCAATTGAGCTGGACGGAGCCGTCAAGAGTACGTCCGCTAACTGACATCTGACTGATGTAAAAATGCTCAAATTAAAAGTTCACCAAATGACTCACAAAGGACTTTCACAAAACACTGTGGAAACTCATTCTCCCAGTACCACCAGCTCCAATAATATGACCTCATTTCTTGCCTCACCTGAGAAACACAAAAGCCATTCATAGATCGGTGCTGCTAATTCTAACAAACTCTCCAAAACCAAACCAGAGAAGGGCATAAATAACCCATTCCAATAGGTGTTGCTAAAATGACCCCTGGTGGTGAAGAGGACATCGTGGAGCGTTTCAGATTTTTGGAGATCTGGCGTTTCCTGTATGGAGAGCCATAAATTGCATTATGTTACATGAGCCCAGTCTGTGAGCTAGACTGACAGTCAGTGAGGCATCTGTGTTTGATTAATGAGAGGATATTCGACTTACTGAAAGTTTCATTTTTAATGCCGTGCATGTGGTAGCTGCCTAACGGATCAATGCAGCCTCTTTAGGATTATACACATTCATCAGGCCGCTATGCAAATGGATGGATTTTATGCTCGGGGAAACAGAAATCTCGAAATCACACTGGAATATATGAGACAGCACATGAAATTGAATCAGCTGTGGCATTCAGCTTCCCCAGAGCAAACCAATCAGACCTCCTGCTGCGGGCAGATACTGTACCATGCCGGTGGCAGATACATGAGCTTTTCTGCATGTTTATTGAAGTGTCACCACTTAGTTTAAATATTCTGCCTATTTTGACATACTTTTCTCTGATGTTTGATGCAATCACTACGATATAAGCCACTTTTCCTACAAAGTGCTTCGCTGTAATCATGGGCCAATGATTCTGGTTAACTAGATGTTTCGCTGCTCAATTACAGTTATAGTTTGTAACGGATAATACTGTGACAGCTGCTTTATGTTCGTGGAAAAACATACGATTTAATGCTAATGTGAGAATTAATTGCTGGTTCCTCCTAAATGATTAAGTCTTACAAATTAATTGTGTTTTAATCAATCCTATGGGCAAACATACATGCATACGTGCCATTAGTGGCAAAATTATATTTGTAAACTGCAGCCTTTAAAAGTGCATAGACATGGTGCTGTGAAATGGCGTGTAGCGCTGAAAAGAATTAACCTGCGGATGTTACATGGGACCAGTTCGGGAACAGAAATCACTAGGAATTGTACCACACATAACACCAAGCATTAACTTATCACCTGTAAGCAAATATTTCAGGTACAGTAACTATGCAACAGAATGTTTAGCACTTTTCAAGGGCAGCTCCTGAGCTTTCCTCTTCAACTACATTGGAGACTAAATCCATCAATCCATGACCATCAGTCATGAGATCCTAGCATGCGTTAGCAGTAGAGCTACATTTGCACATTAGCACACAATAGACATTAACCTATTGGTCAGCCTGATTATAACCACGCATTTAAAACTTTACACTGAGTGACATCTGTTGGCCAGAAGCAGCTGGTGCATGTTCGTTCAAGAGGCATGGGGGGGCTTCATAAACTCCTTGTAATTGTCAAGGAGGGTGGCTTTTAAGAAAACAAACACTAGTTAAAACAGACACGTTATCACTGTAGACCATAGATGATAAATGATCACACTGAAAAAAACTGTGCCAACACATGCTGAAAATTGACCATTAAAAACCACAATCAAGGCTAACAAAAGCCTTTCAAAACATGAAAGATTAACGTTTAAAGAGCTGAGCAGCAAAATGCTGTATGCCATGAAGTGTTGGGTTTACCAGAGTCCTTCAGAAGGATTAATTCCTTCCCTGATTCAAAAGCATGCTAATTACTTTGAATAAAAAAACTAGAAACATCTGCTGAATTACTAAGAACCTGTTTTTACAAAGTAGACAGAAAAACAACACAGTTACGAGACTTATGAGATTGCTTTAGTTCAGCAGCAGTGAATTTGGCAGCTTTACAGTAGAAGTACAAAACGAGTTTATTTCAACAGTTCATAGTGCTCGAGTAGAACAGCTCTTCACAGCTGCAGTTTTTTAGGTTTCACAGTCTGAGTACAACACTGCCCCCCCTTATCTTACAAAAAAAACACAATACACCAACCCAGAGAAGAAACAAATATTTGTGAATCAGCATGACAATTTTTCTTTTTGTCTAGGTGAAAAAAAAAGTCAATATCAAATACATAAGGCAAACATAAGCTTCAGAGTCTACAATAACTACTATTCAAGAGAACAGCACATTCAAAGTCATTCAGAGATCAGCAGCCTCGTATCATCTCTGAACTATTCACAAAGTGAACAAATGTTGAAGCACACAAAATTAACCCTTCAAGAAATAAACTTCAAAAACGAGGTCTCAGATTATCCAACAAAACATTAATTCAGCATACAACAAATAAGCGTTCAAATCTTACAGATATAGAAATTAAACAAACCATTTATTATGTATACAAAAGATAAGGAAAGGGAGACAAAATGTGATATTATTGTGCGTCAAACCAGGTGCAAAAACCTCGGTCAACCAGCAGTTTGTTCACCAGAACAACCTGCAAAAACACAAACATATTTGCAAACGAAAACAAGACCTCATAAATGACCTCAGTGGAAAATAAAGCCATTATGAAGTTTGCATTATGCTTGTATCTGTGGGTAGTTGACATTTTCTAAACATACATTTAGGAGGGTTTGATTTAAACACACCTCATCTACCATCTGTTTCCACATGTGCACCAGGGGAAGGCCATTCTGACTGCCTGTCACCTAAATATAGAAAACAACATCCATTACATTCCAAATTCTTACAGAGAAGACTCTGAAAATATAGTGTGGAACCATTTCTGATCACTTAATACAATACTGCACCATAATGAAACAGAATTAACACAAAAGGAAGAGAGAATGTGTGTTTCTATTTGTAAAAACCTTCAATATCAAGGCCGTGTTTGCAGTTAATTCCTCCAATGCGGTTTTGGCCTCTGCAGAAAACTCCGCCTCTCCTATAACAGCAAACAAACAAGTTAGTTTTGCCTAGCACATCAAAACAGAAAATGCACTTGAATCATAAGCAGGTTTGTGTTTCACCTGGCAAAGGCGTTATATTATCCAACAAAACCTCTGCCGCCTGGAACGGTAACGTCACAAAGTCCGATCTGCGAAAATAATCATCAAATATCAGACTGAACTCCTTTTCTAAGAATTACAGGCTGAGAGGGATGCTGTAATATATACAAAAACAAACCAAACTTGAGTCATCTGACCTGATCTGCCTGAGGGTGGCGCCATTTACGGTGTCATAACCTCCGATATCTACATATCTGATATGAGCCCTGCCGGTCTCTTTGTCATACTGAATGGCCTGGGCTCTCTGCCAGCCACTTCCTGCCACTGGAGCGGCACAGATTACCCCCGCTGAAAAAAACAGAGAGAGAGAAAATAACTATTATAAAAATATTGTAGGACAGCAACATTTACATCATAAAGGATTATTCTCACCTTTAACAAGCTTTTGATCTACAGCCTTATGTTTAAAATGTGCCTATGTAGGACTAAAAACCAACGTTTCTGAGTTTCGTGTCATCCTGCATGCAGGAAATGCCAGTAATATAACATGTATGTGTGTGTGTGTGTAGCACATTTATGAGAACACAATGAGATCTGTGTGTGGTGAGCCTCTATCTACCCTCAGGGTTGGGCAGGCAGGGACATCCGGGTTGAGAATAGAGAAACTGCATGTGTTGTGTCAGGGTGGGCAGGGCCTGATAAGACGGATGATTGTACTGCTGGATGAACAGATGACGACCGGTTTCCACCCGCGACACGATCACCTCCACAAACACATCCTGAGGCAGCAGTAGCTTCAGAGCCGACAGGACAACATGAACATATGCACAAATATTAACTTCAGCAATAAAATGAAAGGTCTCGCATCTATGGTTGATTTAATAATGACAGAATTGACTGTTCAAAAGTCCTCACCCAGGATGTGACTGGCAGGCAGGGCTGTGGGAGACAATTACTCAGGTCTAGATCTTTAAACTTCTTCCTGATGAGTGAGAGGGTGTCATCCACCTGCTGTCGTGACCCTGGAGGAACACAAAGACGGCCAGGAACTCATGGAGTCTAATGGAGTGAGAAACCTGTCAGAGATCTCCATCATTAAATTTACCCTGGATGTGACAGATCTGAAAGTCCTGAGTGTAAGGCAGGGTGGAGATGTAGATCTTTGCCCCAGAGCTCTGCTTCAGAAAGTTCACAAACTTCCCCTGCTTCCCAATCAATCGCCCGACCAGGTGCTGCCAAAACCAGGAAGCCCCAGAATATATTTTCTTAGAAACTTTACTTGGAAATGAGTGACAAAAATCCAAAACAGAAGCTGTCATTAATGAAAGTAAATGTGAAAGACAATAAACACAGACTTGTGCGTTTACGACAATATTTACCACTACTGTAACATACACTGTCCTTCAGTAAACTCGTGAACCACAACTCATTAACCACATTAACACACTATACAGTTCTCTATGTGACCTGTAACCTGAGCTCTGCAAGTAATCATGCAGGATTGTACATCTGTTTCTACAGTCACACATCTGAGTCACTCCATATGTGGGCGGGGCTTACCGCAGGCACCTCTATGTCCCATAGAACAATGGGTGGGGCTAGAGGCGGAGCTGAGCTACTGCTGTTCACTTGAGTTTCATCAGTTACACAGCTGAATTTTTCAACAGCCAAACCTGGGGACGAGATCCCTGGAAATGTCACACACACAAACATTTAGCAATTAGTTTTGTAAGCAGCAAATCGTGGTTCATGGCAAATCAAGTCAACTGGCTATTTAGAAAGAAAGGACAAGCTCTATTTTATATTCTGACAAATATCCAAACTCTCAAACATGGAAATACATCAACACAAGCAGAATTCTCTGAAAGAAAATAACAATAGCTATAAGAAATCTCAGTTTTAAAGAATTACTGCAGAGACTCACCTCTGCAGACTTCATCATCTTCCTCTACCTCTCTGGAAATGTTGGACAGCTGTTTGCTTTCAGCGCTTCTGATGTCTGGTGCTGTGGGGGTATTTATAAAACCTTGGTCCTCATCAGACAGCTCGCGGGTCAGCCCGTATGCTCCTGAGATGTCCTCTGAAAAGCAGGAACTGCATCCAGAATCATCTCCAACAGAAGATCCTAAATGGCTGAGTAATCTTCCACTGAAGGAGCCAGTGTTTTGATGAAGGTCTTTGCTGATGTCATCACCGCCGTGTTTACTGGCGTTATGCTGATTAAACGACTCTTGAAGTCCATCTTCCAAAGGTCCCGAAACACTGTCATGCTCACATTTATCTCTGGGTTCCTTGTTTTTCCATTTAGCGCCAGCTATGACCTGTTGGACCAGATGGAAACTGATCTTCTCCATGTCCTCCTGGTTCAGGCCTCTTTCAGGAGACAGATCAGGCAGGCTGCTGCAATCATGACTGTGAACAGGACCTAACTGTTGTTCCTTTGAGGTGAGTGAGTCAGTCGAAATGCCACTTGAAGACAGACAGACTGGATCAGACTCAGGCCCAGAGTCATCTTCATGGGGTTCTCCACAGTAGGGAAGGCCTTTCTCAGAAATGATCTTCTTTCTATGCCGTTTTCGAACAGAAACCCCTCCTTCTGGATCAGGCCGAACTCCCTTGGTGAGGCCCATCACTGTGGCCATGCCAGAGTCATGTGTGTCCAGGAGTTGGTCCCTATTCAGCATAACAGATGACATTTCTGTGGAGTTACTTATGTCAGAGGATCCTGGTATGCTATGATCCATCTTTAGGTTACTGTGAGAACAAAGGAAACAAGAAAATTGTGCAATACGATCAACAAACATTTATGTTGGATTTCTGTTGTATTACACCAGGTAGACTCACTCACAGTAAACTCCTGTTGGCTAAATAAAATCCCACGTCTGTATATCAAAAATTGAGTATGTTCTAGTTGGCTAAAACGGAGTCCACACACCATTTTCTCTTTAAGTCTTGATGAACAAAATTGTTTTATTTAAAATGTGTTATCACACCTAGCGAGTAAACAGTGTTAGCCTACATCTCTAGCACTAGGTTTGCAGTTAAAATGTGTTTTGTACTACCGACCTTTCTCCTAAAATGCAGGAGTCAGCAGGGGAGCAGGAAACAGGGCTTTGTCCATCCAAAAAACACACCTCTTCAGTGAGGAGATCGGCTGTCCTCCTCCTTCTTCTAAAGCTGTACCAGCACCAGCCCAGCAGAGTTACCACAGAGACTGAGACCAGGGGCCTAAATGACAGCAACATCCTGTTTCAACTGATCTTGCTGTATGAGAGAGAGAAAGAGGGGTTAGTTACATCTAAGAACCTTCCTAGACTGGAGTGGCACTACACTGTAAGGAAAGACGTTTGAGCTTCAAGGGGGTGCGAGTCTTGACACCAATACTTCTGCAATAGAAGAGCGAACCAGAGCAATCTCGTTACCAGCTCAAATATCCCACTCCGACACCACAATACAGCAACGCCATCTGTCAGCAGGGTCACGTTCAACCATCTCATCTTCAGGATTTATATTTTGTTACTCGTTTCACATAAATTATAATTTCAGGATTTCAACGCATATATTTTACTGAAACAGAGACAAAAGCCTTGGAAAAAAATGGGTCGCTTAACTTTAAGGACTTTGAAATGAAAGATCTATAGTTGATTTCACCTGCTATTCTAAAGCTGTAACGCACAATTGGACTGCAAACAACGTGAAACTAATGACAGTAAATTCGTGAAACTGATCACGTGTAAGCAGACGGCTATATGCAGACAGCAGATAACTGCTGCTTCATAAAATCCTAATATGCCATTTAAAAAATCTGATAGTTTCCTTCTGTTTGCATGTTAAAGAACAGGTCCTATTTAAGAACAGAGAGTAAACGGGTTTATGTGTGAAACGAGCTCATGCGCAGCCGAGCTAAGAAACAAGAAAGAAACACATATACACGCTGCCGTTCATCAGTACAAAAGATGATGTTTGAGGTCCTTCTACTCACTTGCAGGTTCAGCAGCAGCGCCGGTGAGAGTGACGTCACGGGGCGCAGGTGTGTCCGTGACAATAATCAATAGCTCTGATCCGTCCAGCCGATAGGCTCTTTTTTTTAAAGAGATTGATAAATATATCTTTATTTATCTTTATTTTATCACCAGTCCACAATTAACACATGATTAATTAATATTCATTTCATGTCAAATATACTTGAATGTATTTACGTGAATGTAACCAATCATAGGCACTGAACTGTCACATTACGTGAATTGAGAGGTGTGGCCTGTTGCCAGTCAATTTCGCGCTCAAAATGACAGGCGGGAAATGTAAAAGAATAAAAATACGGCGGATAAATTAAGGTAACCTTATTATTCGTTATTATTTATGCTGTTTTTATGTAAATGTATCCTCATTAGAGCAATACAGTAGATATTGTTAATATTATATTATAATGTATAAATATATTTATATAAATATATGTATGTAAAGTTATATTTCATAAAAACTTTAACTCTTTTAAGTAGACGGCAGATTCATTTATTATGGTTTTACATTAGTAACTGACTGAAATGTACCTTATACCAGCTGAAAAAAATCTATTATAACTTGACAGGATCTTGACAGGATCAGATACAGATCTTCAATGGGATGTTACTGTCCTTTATCCAAGGGTGAGTTTTTTACTTTTTAAAACTGACATACAGAGTGATGAACGGGACAGAAATGATCTTTATTAGTGTTACATCTGTAAGTATGAAATCAGATGATAATAATGTATTATAAAGAGGATCTTAAGGACACACAGATTTTTAATGCTTAGCCCCCAACATTCCCTCCATGTTAATCAATAATGTAGTGAACATGGCAGACCGACAATTCATATTTATGTTGTACATATTCAGCAATTAACTGCTTTACAAAAAGCAAAATAATACAATGTCATAATCACTTGTATTTACAGTGTAGTAAATATACTTTTCTTTCTATTTTTACACAAAAATATTTACAGAGGTGAAGTTGTCAGCGTAAAAAAAGAAACAAAAGAGAAGAATTATGTAAAGTTTTGCATAACCTCAAGTGCCAAAAGAGAAAATGTCACTCTGTTGAAGATGTCTGAACATCTCGGTGGTACGTTCACTTTACACTGAGACTAAACATGGTAACCATCACAACCTAACCAACTTACACCGTACCATTATGAGGACTGGTATATATATATATATATTTGCTCTCTTTAAATACTGGTTAGAGGAGCAGAACAAATAAAACATTCTCTTTACATTTCAACATATGACAGCCAATATGGCACCATTGTATATGAGGCAGAAAACCCCACATCAATACACAGGGAATAACATTTTCATGACTGAACATGCTACATAAACATAAACCTAAAGTTGGTAGAACTCAATTAGTAAAGTGAGAGAACTTAAAATAAGACGATTACCTAAAAACCTCATTTCCAGATCTCCAGGCAAACAAAATGCAAATGTTCTGTCCTTGAGTCTTTGTTCAAGCGCCATATAATAACATACGCCAATTCAATCAACCCAGTTCTATTTATCTGATTATATTTTTAGCTGATTGTTTTCAAACTGATTGCTGATTTATAAAACAGATTTTTCTTACATGAAATTACATTCAGTGCTCCAATTATTCCCTTTTACTTTAAAACTGACAGATCATTACTACCTCTAGTACGCTCTGTCGAATAAAGCAGGAGCTGCAGAAATAACAGCAGTACACTTTAGATGGGTTGGGCCAATCAGAATTGAGAACAAATTCATTTGGTGTTTCCGCAAACTAGATGGAACCAAAAATGGATTTTGGGTAGACATTGATTGTGTCCACATGCAAGATTAGATGGACGGCAGTTTTAGTGTTACCAATAATATCATCATCTTTATAGTACAGATGAAGATTTAATACAGCAAATAACATTCTACTGCAATGCATTGTGGGAAATCAAATAAGAAAACAAATGATGACCTTCAAAACATTCCTGCCCTATAAAAACACAAACATAAATGCTTAAGGACTAAAAGTAAACGCAAGTAACTAAAAGTAAATACAATGGCACTTGGCTAATACTTTTGTGTGTGAAGAAGGAAATTAGTGCTTTAAAACGTAACATACTCAAAATGCCATCTTAAAGTAAGGACTGATTTATTAAACAAAACTATAAAGTTGAGTTACGCACAAAAAAATACTCAACTTCCTCCCATCACGTATCAAACAGTGACTGGTTTAAAAACCAAGGCATTCAGTTCAATTTGATCCTAGAAACCACAGCTGGACAATTTAAGGAGAACCTAAACATGGCCGTAAACGCTGGGTTTAGCGGAGTGAGGAGAAACCGCAGAGGATGCAGCGTGATGTCTGTTGGTTTTCCAGCAGGAGCTAAATCCCGCCGCGCTGCAGTTCTCATACAATCTTTTTGATGCTGTGTCTTTTAAAGCTGCCTGTGCTGCGTTGTTTCTGGACCTGGCTGGCCGAGCCGTGACGTGTGCGTCCGCTGGCTGACAGACCTGAGGTGGGCGACAGGTCCACTTTCTCTTTATCGATTCCTGCTTAAAGCAAAGCCAGACAAGCCTGATTACACAGGGCTAAAATCACAACACTCAAATCATTTAAAAAAATATGTAGAGATATATTTAGCTTAACAACATGCGACGTGATAAAGCAAGAAGTGATAAATCTCTGTCTGTAAAACTACAGCATATGCAGCAGCGGGGAGAAATAGCAAGAGTAAAAGAGGATGGACTTAAACAGAAACTGTCAGGCAGCTTGGAGAAAAAGAAAAGAGCTGATGATAAAGCGAGAAGCACGTAAACATACAGAGAGGAAGTGACATGATCATTGATCTGTAAAAAAACAGTGGAACACTAAGAGACAGAGGAAACCTTCCAAACTGTGACACTACCGTACAGACCTGGTGCATGCTGGGAGGTGGCCAGTGAGGTCATTGAATTGGAGAGGTTGAGGTTGGCAGTGATGCTGAGCTGGCTCTGCACAGGTGGAGGGTATGGCGAGGTGGGCGTTCGGAGACCCTCCTCGTTTGTTTCCTCGTCAATGCCAGGCAGATAAGTGTCAATCAGCGCTTCCAGAAACTTCACAATTAACTCTGCGTAGTCTGGGAACTGCGTTTGCTAAAAGGAACAGAGAGAAACAATAAATTCTGCAGACATTATCTATCTTTTCATTTCTATCATCTCCATATATGTCAGTTCTCCAAATTGTTGTTTAGACGGACTGAGCTCCATTTTAATCCTTTGTGTATTCTGGGAGCAGATTCAGTCTTGTATTGAGTGACTATGCCCTAAAATGATTTACTTTTTAATAAAGATTTAACATTAAAAGGAAAGCAAAATACCTTGGAGAAAGGACCAGCAAACCTCCAGAGTCCATTAAACCCAAAAGCTGTGGAGTAAGAAAACAGTGACGCTTTAACTTCATTTTACATCTCCTTACTGTCACTTTACTCATCAGATTCTTGCATCTACTGATCATACAGATCAGCCTGCTATCTAGACTTATCAGACACATATTATCATACACATAAGAGTTTTACACATTATGTCTACACATCCAATCATCAGACGCTCACATACACAGATCACCCCTCACGTTCTCTAATCAGACTCAGACTTTCACAACCACTGATCCTTGGATCCCACTGGATTTTTCTTACTGGGAGGACCATCTCAATATTATTTAATGTAAATATGAGAAGCATCTTGACAGATGAACATTCTGAGGGAAGATCTGCGTGTGTGTTTGACAGAGGTAAGCAGTTTTACTTTGCAGGTAGGAAGTTTGGTACTGAGGTGGAGACTCTTCATGATAAACTACACTCTGCACAATTCCATGGACTGGGTTCAGAAGATTTGGGTCCTGGCACAGCGACAGCAAAGTATTAATCTTTGAATCCAGGAGGTTGTGACTGAAACCAAACACATACAGTGGTGAGGATCTCAATCCATCACTTTGTTTCAATGAGAAATACATGCCGACTGTGTTTGCACTTACACAACTGGAAAAACTTTTGGAAAGACAACACTGGCCTCAGCTAAAAACTCATACAGGATCCTCTGTTCAAATTCATCAGATGTGTTTTTCACCTGCGTGGCCTGAAAAATCAAACAATAAACCAGACGAATAAAACAGACAGTCAGGACATGCGTAGAAAGTGATACGGGCAGTGACAAAAAAGTACAAAGCAAATATTAAAGAAAACTGAACTCTAAATAAGGAACTGAAAATGTCTCTTGTTCTTTTCAAAAAGAATGAGTAATACATAAGCTCTGTTTCGACACTTAAGCAGCACCCCACTTATTTATCAAATGCTGGTACAGTATTAAGGCAGTAAACAGGTCAGTAGGTTTTGGAACATAGCCCACTGTTTGCCTCATCTTACCAGTACAGTCAGGAGGAGAGCCTGGATTTTGGGATCTGTGAGAACTTCCTCGTTAAGAAGAACGTTGGACTCAGATACAGAGACCTTCCGCAGGTGGTGATGCTGGGGCATTCTTTGGGTTTCTATCAACAGGAAACAAAAAGTTATAAATAAATGGAAAACTTTAGTCATCTCACTTCCCTGTGACTAGAAAAGTGCTCACCAATTTCATACTCGTTTTCAACCACTCTTCTCATCTTGGGTGGTGTTGTGATACCTGATTCCATTTCAGATCTCTTCGGTGCTTTGGTGTCTGATATCAGATGGTCAAAGCTTTTTCTGGTGCCTAAGAAATCAAAACGATCAACTTATTCATGGTTAATTATTGTGTTTATTAGCCACAAGATATATAATAATAAAATATCATGATAGTAATTAAAAAGGGTCTAAGTTATAAGCTATAAGTTGATATGAATAACAGTAGAAGTCAAGGACAAGCTCGACAGAGTTACCCAGCAACTTCTTGGTGTTGACCTGGGAAGGCTGCCCCATGTCCAGACTCATGGATTTGCGTGTGCGTGGGCTGATCTGCCCCACTATAGGGTAATGGGCCACCAGGTATCGTTCTGAGACTTTCGGTGATGCCCACAGCTGGCTTTCTCGCAACATTCTGGATGACAAAGACGAGACTTTAAGCTGGGATGCAGAGAGTATTTTTTACAAGCTAAATGATTCTGAATGTGTTTATCTGAAGATGAATCTGATGTCTAGGTGCTACCTGGGATCATCGTGATGCACAGAGTAGGTTTCCATAGAAACATTCTCCATGGTAACATCAGAGAGCAACAACTTCCTGTGCTTCAGGCTGCAGCGGCTGCGCACTTCCTCAGACACTGGTAGAAGAGCTACACGGATATACACAAATATTACTAACCACAGAACCGTAGCCAGGGTTAGCACCCAGAACCCAGTTTAACACCGCAACACCTTTAAAACAACAGACATTATCATGCACAAAATGCACTGTTGAAAAAACAGACAGAGAAGGAAAAATGAGTACACAGCGAGGTCCTTACCTGCCAGATATGCAACACTCTGCGCGTTCACCTCAAACTTGTCACAGTTCAGATGTTTTCCGACCAAGGCCAACAGCATGTGCAGGATACGAATAGTTCGTGCCACTGTGGTTGGGGAAGGGTGTCGAAAGCCTGCCAGACACAGCACACCCACATTCCCACAATGTACTTAATAAATAAGCATATATCTGCCTTGTTTTTTAGCAAAACTACTTAACATATACAGTATAGAAAAGACAAATTCACCTCACAAGCTATTTTGCGCCACTGGCTTTAAGAATAAACAAGTAAAAATGTGCCGGTAGAATGCCCTTTTATTCCTGATACACCCTCTTAAAACAATCTTTAACATCTTACACAACTTCGATTATTAGAAAACAAGACGTGTTTGCAATGGATTTAAAGGCATCTGCACAACACGCAACTACGTACCTTTCAGTAGGTGTCCAACCAGAGCAAAATTAAAGTTTGAGTTAAAGTTGAGACCCACAAAATGGTCCATCTGCTTACAATGCCATTCCAAAGGCTGCCGAATCTCCATAAACACCTCCTCTGGACTCTGAGAGAGACGGAGGAGACAAATCCAACAATTGTTGAGTTAAAAGAGCTTGCAAGCCTAATGCAGATCTCACATGTCAAATTACCTCACTCACAATTTTGAACGTTTTTATTTATGTAAATATATCTACAATTATATTTACAGTCATTTTGCCATAAATACTTAGGTGGTACTTTCAGCTTCAACACATGTAGATTTCTGGAGAGCAGCAGACTCTGTGCAGGCCTAATCATGAGTACATTTGTGTACTGTGATATAAGGATGTGTTATGTTAGGCACGTGAGAACCTTGTCGTTAAAAACTCGCAGGCTGTCGAGTGTGTGCAGGTTCTGCTCCAGCAGAGCGGTTCCGGCGGAGTACAGATTCGCCTCATCCAACTGCAGCACGGCCACAGCGACCCAGAACAGAGATTTATGCATCGGCGAGTCCTGGGCGACACCACACAGTTAACACTCAAACACGTTTGCACATTCTCATACCGACATGCAAGCTGTAATCTCCTACCTTGTTGAGCAGAGGCTGTAGTTTTGTGAGAGCAATGACTGTGGCTTCAATTAGCACCTGACTGTTAGAGTTATCAGGACTCTTCAGACAGCTCTCCAAACCCTGAGGAATAAAAACATAGTTCTTCCTAAACAGCAAGAAAACATCACTGCACAGGCAGTCTGTGGATTTCACTGGAGACAATTAGCCAATCAGCACTGGACCTTTAAATGTACTAAATCGAGAATTCATACTACATTCCAGAGCAAAGCTACAACAGTACACAATACTGTTACAAAACTACCAGTGAACCCTATTTGTGGTTAGTGTAAATCCTGCTTGAGTGAGGTGTACGGTGTTTAAGAGAGACAGTTTGGACAGTTTCTGACCCGGTCAATGCTGAGGAGTGGGCTGGCCTTGCTCAGAATCCGTATGATTTGTTTGATCTGGGAATGTGTCACCCGTTTACTGATGCAGCCAAAAACCACGAGGGCCCGCGGCTGCAGGGACGGATTATACTGGAATGCAAACCTGCACATTTAACACAATTTATTAATACACAATTTATTAAGTCATTAATAGTAATTAAATACATGTTAAAATTGTTATTTATGATATCTGTATGAAGTACAAATGACATACTTCTGTGCCAGATCGGTCCACTGGTCCAGCCATTTACAGCCCGGAATGTCCCTCATACATGCCTAAAATTTAAATTTAAAAACCTGTTAAACATTATCACACACCACAACAAACAGTGTTTTAAGGAGAATTGAAACCGGCAGATGCATAGCTTTTTGGCTTTTATTCAGGGTCTGAGTATGATAAACCAAAGCATATAGAGAACTAAAACTACAAAGAACCATTTCCTGTTAACACAGTGCAGCACGTCCTAAAAGCGTGTACATATCATGATTTTACTGCC
>JAZGTJ010012772.1:0-15578 GCA_036877575.1 Botia almorhae
ACGTCCCCAGAAAAGATCAGAAATAAGCTGACACGAGCTAACAGTGAGCAACATATTTCTAACAGCATTTATTAGTCTTTGTAATAATTATTCAAATACAATTGATCAGTTGTTTGTTCATGTTAGTTTATTGTGCATTAACTAATCTTAACAAATTAGAGAACTTTTGATTTTTGAATATGTATTAGTAAATGTTAAAATTAGTATTAACTAAGATTAATACGTGCTGTATGTGTATCGTCCATTGTTAGTTCATGTTAACAAATGCATGGTGAAAAAAAAAATTCGGAAAAAAATACAAAAATAAATTTATTAAAAACTGTTTATAACGTCAGTATGTTTCTCAGTCTTGTATTTTGACAGCAGGCGGCAGCATGACGCAACAAATGTGGAGAGATGATGCGCAACTACAAATCTCGCCTCGCCAGTCAGAAAACTGCACAAGTAGGCAAGTTAGTCAAACACAGTTTTTGTAACTAGCAATGGTTTATGTACAGTATTAATAAAATGTATAATGGTTTAATGGCCATAACAAACAGAAAAGTCAGTTCTTATTTCACTGCTCAGCTTTGTAAATATTTTGCAAAAATAACTGTAAATCTGAAATATTATGGGGGATATAAATCTCTCAAGGATATGTGTATTATTGCTAATGGAATCTGTAGTATCATATTGCATAACCTGTTATTCTTATTTTTTTAGTTTGTTTAGTTATTTGTACATGCAATTTCGTAAATTTTTATGAGGGCACTCAGATTATAACTGCTTTGAGAAAATCAGCAAGGTGCCATTCAAAGTAGCTCCATCGTATCACTCAGTGCATCGTATTATTTCTGTATGTAAATAGACAGTAACAGTAAGATGTATTTTACAGTATATAAATACTGTCTGCGGATAATCACACAACAGCCATTAAATCAAACTTTTGAATCACACGTCTACTTTCTGCGGCCCCTCCCCCTAAATATCTTGGAAGATTGACAGGAGACCTGTCCAATCAGCGCGTTCAGCTACAGAAGAGGCGGGCAGTTTGTCGTATCGTAACAGGCTAGGCTGCATCCACCCAGACTGAACTCCATACAAACATCAGAGCCGTGGCTTCTTTTGCTCTAGTACGGTTTCGCTAAAAAAGCAAACCCAGTGACTTTTGGAGGTATTTCAAGTCTGTTGTTTTAAACGGACTCGCTTCGGTTGAGACTAAAGACCGGATGCGTAATTTCCGCCCGTGTTTTATTTAATTGCACTTTTGGGATTTTTGCACACCGCTTTGATCTCCGGGGTGAGCGGGGTCGTGCGCTGCTGACTGCGCTGCTTTTCATAATGACTTCGGATTATTTCCAGACTAAAAAAGGATGTTTTTTTTCAACAATCATAAACTTTATGGTGCGGTTTGGCACTTGCACTAGTCTTTTGAGGATGTTCGATGGATTATTTAAACTCGGTTATAATAATGTAATACGCTGCTGAAAACCTACATGTGTACTTAAGGTATCGATGAACTCCGGCGGTGCTAACGGACTAACTGTACCTCAGAAAAATACATTAAGAAGTGAGATGCGATTGAATGCATCAATGGAAACCGTTTCATTTAAGCGATCGCGTTTTTTCATTCATGCATGACGCTTTGATTTTTAAACGTGCAATTTCTGTTTTGTTTTAAAGATGGCAAGCCCGACCGCGGAGCAAGCATGTTACTCGGACGTGAAGAAGGTTGGTTATTTAAGGAAACCTAAAAGCATGCACAGAAGATTTTTTGTCTTGAGAGCGACGAGCGACTCCGGACCGTCCCGGCTGGAGTACTACGAAAACGAAAAGAAATGGAGATACAAGTCTGGGGCCCCGAAAAGGTCGATACCGCTGGAAAGCTGCTTTAATATTAACAAAAGAGCGGATTCAAAAAACAAACATCTTGTGGCGCTTTACACTAAGGACGAGTGCTTTGCCATCGCGGCCGTCAGTGAGACGGAGCAGCAGTCGTGGTATCAGGCGCTGGTTGAGCTTCATAACAGAGGCAAAGTCCACGAAAGCGCCCCGGGCGGCGGAGCTGGCGAGGATCATTACGGCGAAACCACACCCGGACCTGCTTTCAAAGAAGTTTGGCAGGTTATTTTAAAACCAAAGGGTCTGGGTCAAACCAAAAACCTAATTGGGGTTTACCGATTGTGCCTGACCAGTAAAACCATCGTTTTTGTGAAACTCAACTCAGATGTTGCTGCTGTGGTGCTGCAGTTGATGAACATCAGGAGATGCGGTCACTCCGAAAACTTCTTTTTCATCGAAGTTGGGAGGTCAGCTGTGACGGGGCCCGGGGAGTTTTGGATGCAAGTGGACGACTCGGTCGTGGCCCAGAACATGCACGAAACGATATTAGAAGCCATGAAAGCCATGAGCGAGGAGTTCAGACCCCGCAGCAAAAGTCAGTCATCTTCCAACTGCTCGAACCCCATTTCTGTGCCTGTTAGGAGGCATCATCACCATAATCCTCCCCCCAGCCAAGTGGGCTTAAGCAGGCGCTCTCGGGCGGAGAGCATGACAGCCTCATCTCCTGCTAGGCCTGCTAAGCACAGCCATTCATTCAGAGTGAGAGCGTCCAGTGATGGGGAAGGCACCATGTCACGGCCGGCGTCCGCTGATGGGAGTCCCAGCAGCCCAATCACAAGCCGACCTCAGTCGCAGCATCACAGAGGTGGATCCAGGCTTCACCCGCCACTCAATCACAGCAGATCGATCCCCACGCCCACCTCTCGTTGCTCCCCCTCAGCTGTCAGTCCCATGAGCCTGTCTTCCAGCAGCACCAGCGGACACGGGTCCACCTCTGAATGCATCTTCCCACGACGCTCTAGCGCCTCCATATCTGGATCGCCCAGCGACGGGGGTTTTATCTCCTCAGATGAATATGGATCSAGCCCATGTGACTTTCGGAGCTCCTTTCGCAGTGTGACTCCAGATTCGCTTGGCCACACCCCTCCAGCCAGAGAAGAGGAGATTAACAACTACATTTGCATGGCCAAGCCTGGTTCACTTCCTGATGCTGATAGCCAGTCACGAAGCCAGTCTAGGGGAACACCAACACAAGCGGAGGAACACGAGCTGGAGAAATGTTTCAGGAAGCGAATGCATTCATCTGGTGCATCACCACCAACTTCATGCCACCAGAAAACTCCATCGCAATCTTCCCCTGTATCGCTGGATGAGTATACTGTAATGATGCCTGCACACCCACAAAGCCACTCTGCCTCATCAACATACAGAAACTCATTCATGCATACACACACATACCCAGAGGAGAGTTTAGAAGCCAACACTGAATCAGATCACAAAGATGACGACTACATGCCCATGCTGCCCGGTGTTACACCTGCAACGCTAACATTAAAGAATGGTGACTACATGCCCATGAGTCCAAAAAGTGTGTCTGCACCACAGCAGATAATCAACCCCTGGCAACACTCTCATGTTGACTCCAATGGTTACATGATGATGTCACCAAGCGGCAGCTGCTCTCCAGACGGCACCAACTATGGCAAAATGTGGACTAATGTTGTGAACTCAAAGCTGTATATTGAAAGCACGGAAGGAAAAGTGTCGTCTTGTGGAGACTACATGAACATGTCACCAGCCAGCTGTTCTACCACCAGTACACCACCAGACTGCTTCTTCAACGCTGCTGAAGGTCCTCCCAGACCTGCATATGCCTACTTCTCCCTGCCGCGCTCCTTCAAACATGCCAACAGGAAGCAGGAGTATAGCTCTCTGCGAATGTCACTGGGCTCCAGTCGTTTGACTTACACAGACTCATCTTCATCTTCGGCCAGCAGCGACAGCCTAGGTGGTCAAGGCAACTCGCAACAGTCTGCAGTCAAACCCAAAAGGGCGGAGGGCAACGGCAGACCGACACGTCCAACAAGGCTTTTGTTGGATGCAAGTAAAGCAAGCACCCTTCCACGAACTCGTGAGCATCCCTTCCCCCCAGAACCCAAAAGTCCTGGAGAGTATGTCAACATTGAGTTCAATGACAGAGCCTGTTCAGCTAGCTTAGCATCATTGTCACCAACTGTGTTTACAGGAAGTGAGTCCATGAACATGCAGCTTGCGTCACAGGCCAGGCAGCTGAGCCCAGAAATGCAGATCTCCACTTCCTGTTCAGACTATGCCATCATCACCCCATCAAATTCTGCTTCTTCTCCTCCTCTGCCTTGTGAGAGCATACATGAGTGTGACTACGTCAGCATGCAGTTGAAATCTTCTTGCAGTAGATATCCTGATACACAAATGATGCTCATGACCGAGTCCTTTCCAAATGATGATGCCCCTCCCTTTTCTGTGTCACCCAATCATGACATCTCAACATTAAGTGGGGCCGCTGGTAAACCAGTTTTGGTTGGCCCTTTGACAGGGCTTAGCGCATTTACACGGGTAAACTCCGCTTCTGGGCAGAACCAGTGCGCCAAAGTGATCCGGGCTGACCCGCAAGGAAGGCGGAGGCACAGCTCGGAGACCTTTGCCTCTGTAACAACCCTAAAGTCAGTGGACACGTCAATGACCTGTCCGTCAGGTGGTGTAAAGCGCCACAGCTCCGCCTCTTTTGAGAACGTGTGGTTGATACCGATTGAGGCCACGGCCGCATCCCCTGCGCATCCATCTACGGTAACCAACAGACGAATGGAAACCGCTTCAGGCCCGGTTCCAACATTGACATATCATGACCAGAATGGCCTGAACTACATTGATCTGGATCTAGTACAGAACGGGGACCAGCATGTTCCAGACAGGAATGTGTTTCTGCCTCGGCCGGTTGAACTGGGAGCTGTGGAAAGTGTAGAAGAGCTCAGTGCCTATGCCAGTATAAACTTCCAGAAAGTGGATGAGGCCAGAGGGAATGTCACAAACAGAGAAGGTGAGAGCAGGTGTGAGTGAGAGAGTGTGTGGTTGTTGACGAATGGTGAACAGAGAAGCATCTGATAAAGTTTAAGTTGGCAAAGTTTCCATTGAACCGTGTGTGATCATCATACCTATCTGGAACATTTAAAGGGTAATATGCATATCATGCTAAAACAGCCCCTATTTATCTATTCATCTTTGAGCCTTTAATGGAAAATCTGTTTGTAATCTAAGCAGAGGACTGAGGGGGTTCAGATTTCTCTCCCCCTATAGGTTCAGAAACGGACATACTTGTGAATGGATGTAGTGAGGGTTCGCATGTCTGCACTTGTTCCTAAAGGAAAAACAGACACATAAACGCATCTGTGAGGCACTAAGCAGCTCGCCTACAGGTCGTCTTTCTTTGTGTCCTTTGAGTGGAAGTTTATTCAGCGTGTGACTCAGCTCGTGAAGGATGTCTTTGATATAAATCAGTGCTTTAAGAAATCAGAGTTGCAGGCGTATGGAAAGAACTGCCAGTATTGTGCATTCATAACTTTTCTGGTTGATTCTGTATCGTTATTGTTTTAGTTTATTTAGTTTTTTTACCCATTGGGGAGTGTGAATTTTCCACCCCTTGGCCTTCTTGATGCTTTCTTTTCTCCTTGAAAATGAAAATATAAAATGTTTTTTCTCTGTTCTGAAGATTTCATGGTATAGGGTTGAAGCAAAGTGGTGTGGGTATCCCATGATGCATCTGAACTCCTGCTTCATTCATGAGCGTGCTGTGAAACACAGCGACTGCTGTTAGTGTTTCTCTCTTCACCTCTGTTTATTGCCTTTGGAATCAGATCACGGTGGAACCGTAGGTTCCCAGGGTAGAACATTTATTAACACTTTCAAAATAGCTTTTTTGACATTTGTTACTTTTTGGAAATGTTAGGGAAATGTTCTTACAACCTAAAATGATTGGTTGGGTAATAATTTAGGATAAAATGTTTAACTATTTGTGCATAATGTATTTAATTTCAGTAATTAAAATATTAATGTATATCAAAAACGTAATTGCGAAACATATCATGAAAAGCATACAGCAGACTGGAAAATGTATTAATAGTGGAAAGGTTTCTCTTAACATATTTAAAGTATGTTTTGTGTTTATAATTTGTTTCTTATTTCTTTAGCATTATGGCATAGTTATCATCTGATATTTAATTGATTCATTGACTTCACTCGGTTTGATTTGTGTTGATTGATGTGTCTGTATGCCGTCTGAATCCCTGCGCTTAGATGAGTCTCTTTACGTGCATCTGTTTTAAACTTGTCTTGAGATATTTTGGTGGAGAGAGAGCACAGGGTCTTCAGTGTTGTGTAAATAATGTTTTTTTGACTTTTGGAAGCCCTGTGTGTTTGTTTGTGTGTGTCTTAGCAAAACCCCAATATGCTCGAGGTTTTGCTTGGCTTCAGTAAACGCTGTATTAAGGTAATATACTGCAGGTAAATAGAGACACCTCATTGCCTCAGTTTCATATTTGTTTTTTGCTGGAGTTTTTATTTTAGGTGCATTTGTTGTCAGTTTTGACAGATTCATCGTCCTCCTCTGGCCCCTGTCTTACCCATCACACGCTCCTGTGTCACTCACTGCCAGTGCCATCCATCTCTATGGTAACGCTGTTGCCGCAGTGCTTTTCTCCTGCTGTCACAGTGGATTAAGGGGCCACAGGCTGAGACGCCAGGGGCTGCAGAAAGCCGCATTCCGATTGGGCAGTGGTAGGGTGGGGCGGGGTGACAGGGTTCTTTGGTGGGTGTGGTCTGAGTGAGACGATTGGAAGCCCGGCCCACCTCAGACTGTGGGGTCACCCCACAGAGTGGCTTCTTGTCCTCGTTCACCTCTCTCTCTCTCAACTTGTTTTCTCCATTTCAACCACGTTTTCTTTCCTCGTTGTCTGTTCCTCTTATTCTTTCATCCTCTGTAGGAAATTTGAAGTGCAGTATGGTGGGGCAGGATTATCAGTTGGGGCGGGGCTTTGGCATGAGATCATAGTTATGAATATTCATGGACTAGAGCTAAAGAATCTGTGCAGGATGGAATCAGGGCATCGTTTCTGAACGTATTGTTACCAGCGTTATTAACAACGAGTTAATTTACATTAATATTTTGATCAAGCTGTCAAGTGTGGAATTTTAAGAGCTTGGCAGGTGTGGTGCTCCGTTCCTTGATCGGTTTCTTGGAATGCATGTGAACAGGAAATGAGAGAGAAAGTGTGTGTGTGTGTGTGAGCGAAAGTGTGTGTGTGAGCGAAAGTGTGTGTGAGAGAGAAAGTGTGTGTGTTTGTGAGAGAGAGAGAGAGAGAGAGAGGGAGAAAGTGTGTGTGAGAGAAAGTGTGTGTGTGTGTGTGTGGGTAGCTGTAGGGTTGGAATGTAAGATCCGTCTTTGTGGCTGTTTTACTGAGCTGCTTGTTAAAGTAAAGACATGGAGACATGTGGAGATGTGTATGACGTCAGGAGAGGGAGGAAGGGCCACACGGCAGGAGAAGAGAGAGAAATAAAGAGGATTTAAGCGATTAATTCATCAATTAGAAAAATCAGGTCTCCCATTTTGTGCCTTTATTTCTAAGCAGACTTTCATAAGTTCCTCCATATGTATAAATTGAGCTTTCAGCGTCATCTCTGCACACCAGATCTGAATAAATGACATTTGAGAGATGTTTTGTTCATGTTTCTGTTTTACTTGTTGGACACCTGTAGATAATTACCATGAAGTCAAATATGAGGTCTGTATAATCCACATTATCGCTTTTATGTCATTAAGTCGGTAATTACTTTATCATTTCCACAACAAAGCTCTACTTCGTTCCATACCAAGATAGAACCGCATGATCCCTCCCTCTGTTCTTCAAAGCAGCTCCGAGTTTGTCAGAAATTTCACACCGAGTTCTCACACTGGTGAAGTATTGCTGTCTATTTCAGGGGAGGGTCGGAGCTGAAGGATGCGGTGAGCTCGGCCAGGTATCAGAGTGTTCTGCCTCCCATTATGAGTCCTGGCATGGAACCGGTGGCCGCGAGCCATGAGTTATATTCATCTGAGAATGATCCGAGCTGGTGTTCCAGCACTGCTTGACAGACATTTGAACTGACTGTATGGACGGGGTGCATGAAAATAACTCAGGCAGTGGAGGGTGAACGGTACCGTCTCTTGGCCGGGATGTGGTGGTCTTTTTTTAAGAGATCACAATGTCTGGATGGAGTGGTGAGGGTAGGCTTTGTTCTTTGACAGCTCTGGATGTGCGCTGCCTCTGTGTGTGTGGATGAGGGCGTGAGGGTCAGGACATGATGTGTACGTGTGTTTCTGTTAGAGATGTGGAGAGCTGCAGGAGTCTTTAGCTTTATTACCTGATACGGTGTAAGATACAGGCCATAGAAGTGAGTTTGTGTGTGTACACGACCAACAATTCATTAAACACTCGTGGCTTTAGAATATCAGTTTTGTGAGATTAAATGTTACAGAGCTGTAAATTGTTTGTCATGCTTACCTGTTAGCATTAAAAGCCCTCTTTAAGACATTTTCCAAATTCGTAACTTTAAAAGCATCAACACTAATAAATACTAAGACTAGATAATATCTGGGTTATAACTAATCTAGATTAACTTGCTTAAGATAGGTGAATTGACCATCCCTAGTGATTTGGATCTGATTGTCAGATCCAGTGTGTGTGTGTGTTTGTGTGTTGGAGAGAAGCGGTTCTGTTCTTCCACTCCGCCTTGCTCTGTTGGTTTGGACGAGATCCTCACAGCCCAGTTGGATCCATTATGTTCTTGTCCTCACATTACCTCAGCCACACACACACTCTCTTTCTCTCTCTCTATTTCTCTCTCTGGTCAGGGTTGGGGCAAGGCCAATACAAGGACATGGAGTTTAGGAAGACATGACAGTAAAAGACATCATACTTTGTGTGTGTGTGTGTGTGTGTGTACTGTTGTTTCAGGTGACGCGTGTGTTTCCGACTCAAACTTCATCTTTACGATGTTGTGTTTGCTTTTAATGGATGACTGTAAATCTATTGCTCTGTTCTTCTCCCCGTTATCGCCATGACAACAAAGCAGAAGACGAAGCTGCTGTGAACTCACTGACTGACGTTTATGTTTTGCTTCCGTGGCGGTAAATAACTTCCACCGCGCAGCCGATAAAACATTCAGGGGCTTGTTTTGTTTCTTCTGACTGTTTGTGTACAGGCAGGCATGGATTTGCTGTGAAGTTTTGTGTGTGTGCTCTTGTTGCTGAAGTCAGCACATCAGTGGAAGTTCGCTCAGACATACCAGATTCTTAATCTTTTGCTCCCTTTTCTCTGTAACAGTGTTGTTGTCGTGCGTTCCAAATCTTTGTTGTTGTACCTCTTTTGTTTAAGAGCTCGACAGTGAGCGTCAGTGTCAGTGAGTCACTCTGGGCTTCATCATCTCAGGGACCTTCTGAAGAAAAGTCATGGATTCACAGTAGATGGAACTTCTCTCATTTTTTTTGACAGAACTAGAGAGCGTGTGTGAGCCGTGTGAATGAGGTCACCATGAGCCTCCTGAGAAGACCTTCAAAAGCTCTTTGAAGGACACGTTATGTCTCACGTCCCCGGGAACGCAGGGAGTCGAAGAACTAAATGCTTTCACCTCACGTCTGTCTGTGAGGACAGCTGCTGACAGCCATGTTGGGCAGAGAGAGTTCCTCACGGTTTACAGCTGTTAGGATGAGCGCAGCGGAGAGAGGCGGGGGAAGAGAGAGTGTGTTGCGACTTGCTGAAGTAGGCAAAACATCTGGTGTGTGTGTGTGTGTGGGAGATGGAAGTTTTTCCTTTGCTAAAGGGAATGGTATTTGGCACACGCTGCCTCTTCCACATCACACACACACACACTGAACTGATATAGACGTTTACTTTTGTTGCAGCCTCCAGAACAAGCAGCTTCATTGTTCGTCCATCACAAACATTAAATTTGTGTTTTGTTTCGTTTGTTTTGAGTGTGTGTGTGTGTGTGTGTGTGTGTGTGTGTTAATTCGTGTCAGTGTTAAATGTTCTCTCTGTGTTAATACGAGCTGTGTGCTGAGGTCAGTAGAGTCCACTCACAGCTCACACTGCGGCACACATCTGTAACTGAATCTCCTACAGCGTGTGCAGATGAGTGTGTGTAGAAGTTTCAGGAGGCTAAAAATGTCCCCACTCTCCCAGGTCCTGGCACAGCGTGTGAAAGTGTGTGTGTGTGTGTGTGTGTGTGTGTTACATGGCTCTCTGGCTGAATGACGTTCACTCATTGAGCTGACAGTATATGAGTGTGACCCGCGGCCTTATAAGGTTCTGTGTGGAGTAACCTCATTCCCTCCTACAGCAGCAGAAATCTGTACTGTAGAGAGTGTGTGTGTGTGTGATGAGTGTGCTGTAATACACACAGGATTATTAATAATTACATATGAACATGCAAATGTTACTTGTAAACTGTTTGTATGTATTTACAGGCACTGACTGACCCCCTTCCTCTTTGAAATTAGACACACACTATGTGTATATAGTCTGTGCTAAGTCATGGAAAGCCTGCAGCATGCTGACTGTCATAAAATACCTAAGCAACTGCATAGCAACACCTTGACAACCACCCACAACACCCTAGTATCGTTGTTGCATTAAGTTTGAACTCGTAATCTCTCTTCCCTCTGTTTTTTTCTTACTCTTTCTCTCTCTCTCTTGTTGCAGTCATTATAATTCTACATTAAGAATTCTGGTAATGCAAAATACTACCAGTAGCTCCACCCCCTCATTCCGGGATGTTGTGAGTTCCGGGCGTTCCTGTTTTTTTCCCACGCTATGTGTTTGCACAGTCCATCTTATAATTTTATTCCCTGCAATTTTCTCCATCTTTAGTTTTCTGAGTCAAGAGGCCCTAAAAATAGCCGTCTCTAAAACCGTCTGACTTGGGGGCAGCAGAGGAGATGTGAGGGGGCTTTTATGTTCTCCTCGCAGTTCGTCAGACTTGTGGCTCTTCTCGTATCGCTGTATTTATAGATGAGGTTTCTCTCGCTGCTGTTTCTTCAGCTCCGAGCTCAGCCCTGCTGCTTCTCTCCAGATGCAAAAGACTCGTTGGCATGCCGTTCCCGTGAAGCGACTTCACTAATGCTTACGGCTGATTCCAGTAGACATTACACATTAGCAGGTTTTAGGGTAATCGTCAATATTTGCATAAGCAGAATTTTTCAGTACATAACAAAACCTATGAATGACATTTTCCTTGTCTGTGTACGCCATCTTAAGTGAAATTGCAATGCATTGTGGGACTTCTGTATTTCTTTGTGTGGAATATGTGCAGTGCTGTTTTTAAATTTTTTTGACGTGCACTTATGTAAACTTGGTGCTGCCTTTGAAACAGAGCTGTAATTAAAGCATGTTATGAAAGGGGTGGAAAGATTGATTTTGGAGGTTAGGCAATGTAAATAAAGAGTTTGTGTTTGTTCTGAATGGAAAAAACAAATCAGGTCAGTCACTCCATGTTGTAATGGCTTGTGCTCTTTTAAATGACATCATACTGACCAGAGCCAGGACAGATTCAGGTAAACAGTCTGGGAGCAAGATCCGAGCAGTCGAAACAAACACACTCACTGGATGATATAGGCGAGCTTGTGCTTGGCCTGTATGTTGGGTAGTGTGCTTGCCACAGTATTGTCAGTTAAAGGGAACAAGCAGCAGTTCAGTGATGGATCAGCACTAGAATATGCCAGTGTACTTTGCCTTTAAATGTTGTCTATGTAGGCAGCACACCAGGTTTGAAACACAGCCACAAATACACACTTCATAAGCAATCATAAACCCAGTGTTAGGATGCACATCTTTATACGGTTTGGTGAACAGGTGTGCGTGTCTGTTTTAATGCTCACCGTCTATCTTCTGAACTTTTAATCCGTATCTGAGAGAGAGTGATATAATGACGACAGCTCGTCGTGGTTTGTGTGTGTCTGAATGGATTAGAGGTGAGATTTGGATTTCCTTTTATGATCTAATCTTTGTGTCTCTTACTTTTTTTCCCCCCAGAATGACGAGAAGAAAGCCACAAAATCTCTCAGCATTCAGCACAAGCCGGACCTCAGAAAACTGGACCTGGATAAACTTATTACACTAACCTAATGTACCTGAACCATACCTGCACCCAAACTCTACCATAAACCATATGGACAAACTTGACCTCGTAACATATCCGGACCTCATGAATGCTGGATTCTACTAACCCGTAAATCTCCCAAATCCTGGAACTCTCAAAACCGAGCCTTCACTGTGCGTAATTCCTCAGACGTCACTAGAACTTTAACAATGTCCAACCAGTAGCTGTTACAGACTTCCACCGGTTAAACTGGTACTGCAGAACCTTTCAGCATTGAGGTACAAACGATGGAACTGCACTCGTTGTTTCTCAAGCAATGTTATTTTTTTAATAATAGCAAATGTGTAAATGATGGTACATTGTTAGTAGCAAACGTTAAATAAATGTTTTTGGTACAGGGATGAGGTACGAAGCAGCCAGAGTTTGTATGACAGCGTAACCTTTAACAGTGTTTTGACGTGCCGATTGTTCTCTGCACAAGCTGACGTTACAGACACAGATGGTGTTCCACACCACAGCGCTGAACACACACTTGTACACACCCAGTACAGACAACCTCAGACTCGACCTCAGGTCTTATTTTGAAAGAGTTTACGCACACACACTGTGTTTGAGGACTGTGAGACACAACCGACCTCATGCTGTCAAACACACACTGTGATGTCTGTCAAACCTTCTCAGAACTGTTTTTAACAGGCACAAGTTTGGATTTCAGTTGTACTCAGTAATACACAGTTTATATTTTACAGTATTATGATGGTGCCGTAGTTTTTATCGCGGTAACATTAGCAGTGAATCAGGTCTTACAATCCTGGGTTAAATAAACAGATTTTTTTTAGTGGGTCACATTTATGGGTGTGTAAATTTTATGACTGAACTAACATCACTGATCAAATGACCATCAGTATCACCAGTACTGGTTCAGACTGACCAGAGGTCCAGTAGCAGTTTAGTATGGTACGGTAACTCTACAGACAGCGGTACTGCTCTTCTTTAGTGTCCTGCTGGTACGTTTTGTAAGCCAGTAAAAGTTGCTCAGCATTTTAAGGCTGTGTTATTTTATTAAAGCTTTTTTATTTCCTGTTTTATTTTTGCTTAAAATAACTCTCGTTGTGCCGTTCATAAAGCGATGCGTTTTAAAAAGGAAAAAGTCAATGTCATTTTTGCTGCTGAAATGAAAAACAATCTGTAAATTATTGAATATAGAAATGTTGTTTTTGGTTTCTTTTTTAAGAGTTCAGTATTTAATTTGTGTTTGTTTGAAGACACATCTTTCTAATCATTTGTCTATGGTTCTAAGGTTTATTTTGCTTAATAGTAAAACTTTTCCAGAAAATGGTTCAGTTCTGTAGAACTTCCTTCATTGTTTAAAGAGCGAGTTTAAGAGCACATTAGGGACTTTTCCCCTCCCACTGTGTCAGAATCGAGAGTCGTTTTTGCGAACCTTTTATATTTGTGCTTCCCTTAACCGTGATTGGCTATGACAGTGGTGTTCCTGTAACCTGGTAGGCTGCTGCAACGATTGCCTGTCACTTGATAGGTTGTAGCTGTTAGTTTAACACCCTGCGGTTATGTTAAGATATAATACAGGCTGTGGGACATCACAACCAACCATTGTGTGGCCAAACCTTCGACATCTCAACCAAACTTGTTCTCCAGTGTATATAACGCAGTGTATAAAGGTAAACTGCTGATTGATTATCGTGGGTATTGGACTGCTCAAAGCTAGCACATGATTGGTCGTCTGGAGCGCAAGAATGTATAGAAACATGTAAACAATACAAGTGTATGTACAGATGAATGAATGTATGAACGTGTTAAATATGTTTTGCGAATGAAATAATGGTATGTTCTGGAAGCTGGATGTGTAATAAAGTAGAAGCGCTTATCTTTTCAATACTTCCTGTTTCCTGTCTCTTTTATAAACGTTCTTTGAAGTCGTTAGATAAGCAGTTCTATAACGTGAGTACAGTCGACTAAAGGTTAAGCGTGTCCTTTTCAGCCAAGATTATATTCTACAAGTATATCTTTTCTATGTCATCACTTTTGACCACTTTGAGGGGTTTATGTCTGAGTGTTTAAACAGATTTTTGAATTATAGCATGTAGATGGGACTCTAGAGAAGATCTGGAAAGTCTTTCAGCATGTGGAGTATTAAAGAATGACATGAGGGGAACCTCATCCATGGAGTTGTCCACAAACATTTGTTCAGTATAGCTCAGTATAGCTGTGTGTGAGTTTATAAGGTCAGTGTGTGTGTGTGATGTGGACATCTGAGGTTCAGCTCAGGTGTGTGTGTTTGAAGCTCCATGATTGTGTTTAATTACATCTGAACACACTAACACAATGTCCTCCATGGAACGCTGTGTCACTGCTTTCACTGTTCTAGAGTCAGAGTGATGTCCTCAGATTCACTCAATTAGCCTTCAGTAAACTTTGGCTGTTTTAAATTAGGGATGCAGTGGTTAAACACAACTACATATGGGAACAACACTAATATGCTAAAGCAGGTCTCCAGTCCATGTTCCTGGAGGTCCACAGAGCTGCAGGGTTTCATTCCAATCTACTCCAACACACCTGACTGGATGTTTTTTTTATCAATCCCAAAGATTATGATCAACTGTGTCAGGTGTGAGTCATGAGGACTGGAGCTAAACTCTGCAGCTCAGTGTTGGAGATCTCCGCACTAAAGACTGCTGGCTGTGTTTGGTGAGTATGCTTTTATTCAAATCTGAGATTTTTGTTTTTATATCAAACCAAACTGTGTGATTCTTAGTGAGACTGATACAGTATTTGTGGGGTGTTCATTGCAACAGTTTGAAATATCTTTTAACCTTTTCCAAGCCCACAAACAATATAATAGCACATGTATCGCTGCTTGTGTGTCCAACATTACAACAAATTCCCAACAGACTGATTTTTACCGAATAAATTGCATAAGAAAAAAAACTTAATTCAAGATATGTTTTGTACAATGTAAATGTTCTGAGGCTGCTCGGACTTTTATTTTTTGGGAAAACGAAACAAAACTGCAAATGAAGAAAATGTTTTTCTGCAGTGTGTGATGGGAATAAAGTTTACTGCTCCAGTCTGTTGGTGGGTCACCCCAGCAGTTTGACACCAAACGCTTCATTCATTCAGGCAAATATCTGGCCTCCTAAATGCTTTTCAGCCCTGAAGGCACAACAAGTGGTCTGACAACATCTGTTGTGTAGCTCCTTTGACTGCCAAGTCTCAAGTTTTTAGAGTAAAAATGATCAAAGCCTGGCGAGTCGGTTTGTTATATCAGAGGCCAAGACGAGATGAGAAGGCTGCTGAACACCCTTTCATTACCAGTAAGACTGATAAACACTCATTAACAACATTTCTAACTGACTGGAGTCGGTGACTGGAGACCTAATGTAGCGCTGACAACTACCCAGCCAACGCTAAGGTTGTAGGAACGTTACCGTAATGTTTCTATTACGTAACAAAAACATACAGTATACAGTAAACATACAGCAAAAATATACAGTTTTACATATGTTGGAGATACTAAAAGAATATTAAAGATGAAATCAGATGATCAGACATGCAGCACACACACATGT
>JAZGTJ010012773.1:0-15577 GCA_036877575.1 Botia almorhae
TGTGTCTGTTCTGCTCATCTCTCAAACCTGCTATTTCTGGAAAAAGAACAGAAAGTGAGACCGTTCAGTTTGTGATAGTATATGATTGTTGCTCTTATTGATACTAATAACAAACATCATGTCTGTGGCTCTGATAGGCTGGAATGTACATTCTCTAAGCTGGTGAAAATAAATAGTTTGACTGGCTCCAGACAGCTGTGCTATCAGGGAAGGAGAGGAGGAAGAGGAAACAGATGACAGCCGTTGTCACCCAGGTCAGATAAAGCACAAGGATGTAAAGACTCAATATCTCAATAACTTTAATTATGACGTTAAAAAAATAACGTTAATTTTTTAAAAACTTAAAAAATAACGTTTGGAATTATGCTTGAAATTTTGAATGACTTCCGCTTAGTATTGTTTAGTGTAATGTATATAGTGCTTAGTATAGTGTTTCAATGACACTATAAATGACCTTAGCTCAGCCCTCTCTCTCTCTCTCTCTCTGCAGTCAGTAAGAAGTTTGCTGACAGTCTATTTAAAGGATGTTATGTGTATATACCTTGATGTTTAACTCGGGCCTGTTAAAGCTACAGCTCAGAAGCTTCTAGAAACATCTGTAAACTTACAGACTGTTCAGTTGTATAAGCAGGTGCGGTGTGTCGACGACAGTCTTGACCTTCACGGTCAGGATTTTCCAAGACCTTGATGATGAGGGTGAATCTGTGCACTGTTTGTGTACATCTGTATGCTGTTTGCTGATTTGTTCTTGTTTCGGCTGCATTTTCAAATCCTTGTTACTGTTTCTAGTGCAACAAGAGGTGCAAAGAGGCGGTTCAACTGAAATAGAGACTAGAGACGTCTGTGTGGGACTAGAGAAAAAGGAATAAAGGACAGTATCACACAAATCTGCCTTAATATGAGTGAAGTGCCTGTTTAACCCTCTCTGCCTCACTTCTTTGTGAGTTCTCGGCATCCCTTCCTCTCCAGCACCTGTAAGGTCTCTCTGTAAGCTTTCTGGAGTGACAGACACAGTTTTGCATGATTCCTCACTGTCAGAGTGAATATAGCCGAGGGTCACAGGAAACACAAATACACACAGACTTTATGCTTTACTGACAAACACTTTAAATTCCAGCTAAACCTCAGCAGAAAGTCATATGTAGTGTGTTTAAGCACAGTCAAAATAAACTCCACAAAGCTGATGTCATCATGGGACAGTTTCAATTCATCTCAAATATAGAATGATGCTTGAAAAGAATAAAATCTTTTACAGTGAAGCAGAGGTCCTTTCAGAGCTATTTTTATGATTTTTTTCACAGCTATTTTTATGACTTTTTGACAATCCTCATTGTGATTAGGTGACAATACAGAAACAGAGCGAGCGAGAGAGAGAGTCTTCATTCAGAACAGCAGCTGTGCGCTGTAGTGTTTCTCAAAAGACGTTACATTTCATACAGGTTTTGTACAGATTTTCTTCTGACATGTTCGTCAAACATGTTGTGTGCCTCCTGGTGGTTTAAAAACGCTCATTATTTCTGTGTCGTATCCCAAACCTGTTGTAGTTTTTTCAGTGAAGATGAATAATATAGAATCTTCACTCTTTTCTATACAGTGATGGTTTGTAATGAGCCTGATTAACAAGCTACATCATAAAAGCAGTTACAGTCTCATGTTCTATATTCAAAGTCAATATCAGCTCATGAGCCAGTGATGTCACTGGTCTGTGCCTTTCGATTGGTTGGATTATTTTGAATACAAGGATGGACATTTTATATGATCATTATTGTAGAGTGTCTTATTTGGGGCTGACAAGCATGGGCCCATATAAACTGACATTGTATGGAAATACAATACTGCTGCCTAAAGATTCTTCAAAAATTAACAAATCATGTGAGAGTAAATATAACAGAATTTTTTTATGTTTGGGATAACAGACACTTTAAGCATTTGAATAGATAATGAAGCAGTGCTGTACTCAAAGCCTCGTCTGTCTTTCCTCTCTGAATGTCTTCACTCGTCTTTCTCTGATTTCCACCCTCACTGGTTTCTCCACCTCGCTGCCTCTCAGGGCTTCACAGATAATATGGTTTGAGTAGGAGGAAGACGTGTCTAACCTGGAAAAGTGGAGCGCTGCTGATAACTCTTATAAAAGCTCTAACTCTCTCCTGTAGCCATTAGAATTCCACAGAGGATGTGGAAAGTGTGAACTGCACAATTCCCCCAAAAAACTCCCTCACTATCTCTCATTTTCAGCCTTCACTTTGCTGCCAGTGTCCCTTGCTCACTCATGCCTTTCTTACTGTCTCTTGCTCACCTTTCTGCGCTCTCCTCAGAGAAAGCTGTGTGTTTTTTCTGACCACAAAATCCCTGGCAAAAAATGCATTTCATTTTTCCCACTTATAATCTCTGCCTCATCCATGGTGACTGAACGTCAGCAGAATCATTCCGAAGATGAAGAGGGCACCCTGGAATGTTTTTTTACAGTAAAGAAACGCTAACCGTCTTGTTATTGAGAGAAATCCGAGTCCATCACAGCAGTGACGGAGCATTGAGATGAGAGTACAGAACATCAGTGTGTGTCTGAACTCTACACATGACAGTGACAGAATATATGAGAAACACAGAGAATTCAGTTCAGCTGAGTTCCTGCTTTATTATGATGTCATTACACTGCACCATGGGTACTGTTCTATTGCTTTGTGTACGGGTCTGCTGTACCCTGTTTTATAAGATAATCCAAAGTCCTGCCAAACTGTTCCTGTTAAACAACATGAACAAGTTGTGCAGAACCCTGCAGAACTTTCCAGAGAACTGGAATGATTTATACACATCCCCATCTACCGCCTGCATGTTTATGACATATTTCGGCTAATGTGATTGCTTTTAGCCCCTGATGAAAGTGTGGTACTCTCAACTCTGTTCTATAATATTTACATTGTCAACAATATATGTTGACTGCAGTTCCATTCATACCAACATTGGTTGTTATGGCTGAAAATGTAACAGTTGTTTCAGGTACAGAATGCAGTAGTGACTCTTTCAGAATCAAACTGTGAACAAACTCAAATCTGGCAAACAGGACTGAGAACTGTATTCTGCTGCTGTGTGAATTAGACTATTGCCTGTCTGTATTCCACCAAACATGACCAAACCTGTGAACATTTCAAGTTTCCCCTGCGCTGCCATTGTTTGGACACAGCTGGCTGATGTTGCAGTAAAACGCTCCATCCATGCTGTGCTGTAGTCGTGAGTCCTACAAAACATGCCAGAGGCTCTCTTTATGTCTACATGGACTGCAGCTTCTGTTCCCTTTTGGTGTTCCTTCAAATGAACGTTTAAGAGTTTTTATACCACCTGTTTTATTGGTGGTACTAAATCTATGGCGTTTTGCCTGCATGTATGAGCAAACAATCTTTAAACATTCGCTTTCCATGAAGAAACTGAGAATCCACCACCGGTTCAAACAAACCAACACAAAAACACAGAAATGTATAAAAACTTCTGCAATGTAAAAAAGACATCTTGTAAAAAATAGCTTGGGCCTCTCGCGCTTAAAGGCTCGGAGGAACTTCTGGTATTAAAACTAAGGCTAAGGCACACCGAGGCGATATTGAACAACAGAGGAGATTTACATTCACTGCATCAGCAGCATTCCACACATGAGAAACAGTGATTAATGTCATCTGGACTGCAGAGGGATGACTGTAAAGTTTTATGACCTCATTTATAGCTACCAAGTAATCATGGTAACAATGTACAGTAAAGTTCCCATTAGTTAAGTTTAGTTTACATTAGTTAAGTACATTAGTTAACATGACCTAACAATGAACAATACTTCTACCACATTATTTTATCTTAGTTAATGTTTACATTGTTACATTTCATTGTTAATTTCATCATGTACTAATACTTTTTTAAATCCGAAGTCGTATCCAGTATAGTTGAATGATCAATGAACAACTGCATTTATATAAACATTAACAAAGATTAATTATTAATAAATTAAAGTATTTAAAAAATATATTGCTTTTTGTTAGTTCATGTTAATGAATGGATCCTCACTGCAGAGTGTTACTGAATAAAAATGATGGTAATTAATTCACATGATCAGTGATATTTGGATTTAACATCATGATGGAAGTCTACTTTTGCATTTGAAGTTGTAGTTTTAAAAAAAGTAATTGTGTTGTGAGAATGTATTTTTCTCTGAATTGACAGGTTCTGGTTTCGAGACCGGCATGTTTAGGTCACTCAGCAGCACCATCATGTCTTTGAAAGAGGTGTGTATGTTCACGTCATCATATCACACATATCATCTGCACACACGCTTTCATTCACTGAAGACCTGTCGTCACAGATGATGTAAACATGCCCTGCGCCGCTGCATCTGCACTGCGACATAAACATGCAGTCACAGCCAGTCAAACACAATGCTTCATTAGATGCACTTAATGCTATGCTTTACATGTTAAGATAGTGTACTTGAATGATGTTGAACTACACTGTGTGTAGTTTAAAAGCTGAGTTTTGCCCTCTGTGTCACCCTAGCAGCAAAATCTCTAATACTGTCAACTTGTGCTGTTAGAACCATTCTGTACAAAATATACAACATAGAAATATATACAGGATTTTACAATGAGACCTACACAAGAAAACAACCACATGTTGTATCCAGTATTGCAGGCGGGGCCAGACTGTCAATCACTGTTCTGGCCCAATGGAAAACTTGTTTTACATCATCACATCATGACCGTACACGGCATACATAATAAAGTCGTTCGTTCTTCTTCTGTTCTTTTGTTTCTCTACAACAATTTCAGTCAACATTTACAACAAGCCCTAACAATAATTTAATGATCATAATACACACTTTCTACACACTGGCAGACCTAGTTCTCTGGTGGAGCACTGTATGTGCTGATTGGCTAACAGTCGCTAAGGAGCAGGAGTGGGCGGGGTCACAGAGAGGAAGTGGTGGAGTTCACGATTTCCCGGCCGTTGCACACTGTTGGAACACAGTGTTGGAACACAGTGTGCACTCACAGACGCTTGAGAGAGAGAGAGAGAGCTGTGTTTGAAATGAGATACTAACATACTACTGTTCACTGCATACTAGATACAGTAAAAAACAACATTCAGTTGACATTGTTTTTTTTCAGTAAAATGTATTTTTCTAAAGAGATTATGAAGCTGAAAGGAAATGCAGGTAATGATTTTCACTGCAGTTTACCTGCTAATATCGCTAGCTCCTTTGTTAAACTGCTTCTGTTTTATTCTCATTTGTAAGTCACTTTAAAGCAGTTTTACTAAATGGGTAAAACATTTATCTAGTTTTAAAGGGGACGTCACTCTCTCTTACAACAGACTACTCTGTTACAACAGACACTAAAACATTTGATTCATTTTTGATTGTCTGTGTGTCTCTCATCACCTCATCACTCTCTACCCTGACGGTTATTTAGCTACATGAAACGTAAATGCAGATAAATCTGGTTTTGTGCTCAATTAATTAATGAATTAATTATGCCTTAGAGTAGCTGTTGCCTGAACACACAGGTTAATTCTCCTTTATCAGGTGGAACAGTGACTGTTTACACCTGTGTGTTTTCCTTAGGTCCTCATACAACACACACATAGAGAACATGTACATTCTTCACTGTTTTCTAATGTTCTAAGCGGGTTTTAGTCCATCACTGGGTGGTTGCTATGGATACTTGATCACGTGGTGAAGTTAAAGCACATGTTTATGAGATATCATTCATGTCAACAGCACCAGCTGTAGTTTAAAATGACAGTATAATAATAGTGATTTATCTATTAAAACACGACATGTGATGCATGTATGTTTGTATGTAGGTGTTACCACTAGACACATCGCTGGTGTTCGGCCCGCTCATGCTGAACCGCTTCAGATTCACTTGATGACTGCTGACATTTTTCTGAGGCTGAAACATGATGATGTGAACTTTAGGAGCGAACATGCAGCCCAGCACCACAAATCCACTCAGACTGACTGATATGCACATGGTGGTGGTCTGGACCTGAGAGAGAGAGAGAGAGAGAGAGAGAAGCCCGCTCAGCCCTTCAGTTGTGTGTATGGTGACTCCTGTTCATTCTGATAATCAGAAACTGTTAGTCAGAATGATCAAGAATCTCGTGTGAATAGAGAGGCAGGGCTTTAATAACAGGGACATTTAGCACAGTTTAGCATTTTGTTTAAATAGCATTTGATTAGCCATTAGCTGAACATCTCTCATTAGCAACATCATTTCCTCTCTCCAGATTCAGATATTTTCCCTGTGGTCCTCCATCAGTATCTCTGTAAGGCACACTGCTGTGAGTGAAGCATTACATGGAGAAAAGAGAACAGATTTAGCCCTGAATTGAGCAGAAATGTCTTAACCCGGGGGAATCTAAGTCTTTGTTAACAGCACAACACTGTTCCACTTAAGAAAGATTTTGCAGAGAATTAAAATGAACTCTTGGATGATAGTGGTTCCAATCTATATTATTTAGTCTTGTTATAATTGATCAGCAGGTTTAAATAAGTTACCTCATATGCATGTTTATGTCCTGCAAAAAATAAACAGGCCATTGTGTCAGTCCGATCCATTTCTAATGTGCTTAGATTCTCTGCAGTGTAATCAGAGTGTGAACGCTCCCTGAGCAGGGAAACTCTTTACACTTCTCTGAATGTGGAGCAAGACCCGCGTTCTCACCATTCTGCAAAAATTCAGCCTCATGACAGCAGGGCATCTGTGTAGATGATCACAATCTCCACAACTCTCCAGTTAGACAGAGTTTTAGACACTCTCCAGCTGTTTAGATACAAGACCCTTTCTATTGGATTCACTCTCTGTAGTGAATGACAAGCGCTGCTATAGACTCTCAGTTTCTAGGTCTAAACGTGCAGTTCCCAGAATGCTTTGCATGGGACTGAATATGGACAGTAAATGTTGAAATATGTTGAAGTTTTATTTTAGTGTTTTTGAAACACTAGCATGTTTGTTACTTTACTCTTTTAATTAGATAGCACAAAGAAACTATTTTAACATTGAGCAGGTTGAAATAGTAATCTTGATGCAACATTATTTTGATGAACTAACCAGTATTTCTTCTCATAACCACTGAAGAACATACCCTGTAATCGCTGGAGGTTACGTAGAAGATGGGCAGGAAGGCCAACCAGATGATGCAGGTGGTGTACATGGTGAAGCCAATAAACTTTGCCTCGTTGAAGTTCTCTGGACACTTGCGTGACTTGAAGGCGTAGACAGTGCAGAGCACCACCAGAAGCACGTCGTAGCTCAGCGACAACAGCATGCTAGAGTCCCGAGCGTTACATTTTAAAACGACAGTCTGCCGTTTCTCTGGTGTTGTGAAACGCCGTGTGCCGGGCACCTCCAGCAGCAGCCAGACAGTCACCAGCAACAGCTGCACTGAGATCAGTGACAAACAAATAAAAACCTGTGAACTGGGACTGATGAAGCGCGGCTGCTCAGCCCCGCCCTCTTTTACTTTTCTAAAAAGGCGCGCAATGTGATTGGTCTTCGTGAGCAGAGCGGAGTAGCACACAGAGAACGAGGTCCCGAGACCTAACCGCCGCAGTGTGCACACGATGGGTGACGGTTTCGCGATGAATATGAAAGTCATAGTGTAGGACATAAAGACGCCCAGGAGCAAAATGTAGCACAGCTCACGACCAGATAATTGGACAACTGACGTGTCGTTGTGGCGGATGAAAATAACCAAAACCATTAAAGTGCAAATGAAGCCCACACATGCGATTGAAATGGGCCCAATGGCCCAAGCATCCTCCCACATGATGTAGTCTTCCGGCAGCTCGTAGCATCCGGTCAGGTCGGCCCGGGGCCACTGGCCGGGCACACAGGGCATGCAGGTGAATTCATCAGGCAGGTATTCGTATGGCTCGCATGGAGTGCAGATCCAGCAGCAGTATTCTCCTGCCTGCATCTTCTTCATCTCGTTAGGAGCACAGGGGTCACTGCACTGAGAGGTGGGGACGTCCCTTCCCATTGGCCAGCCAATCATGGCCTCGTTAAGGGAAAGCGTCTCCGCCCACTCTCCGACCTGGATATAAGTGTACTTGTCACTGCCTGGCACACGCTGGTAGTTGAAAATGTTGTAGCACCCCATACCGTCACCATATGCATCAAATTTGACTTGATTCTCAGAGCCAGGTGGGGAAAATGGAGCTAGAGAGAGAGAGAGAGAGAGAGAGACAGAAAGACAGAGAGGAAGGGGAAGAGTGACAGACAGACATAGAAACAGAGAGAATGAGAGAAAGAGAAGGGGAAAGAGAGACAGAAAGAGAGAGGCAGAGAGAAAGAAAAAATTAACAGAATTATTAGAACAGGAGTAACAGTGTACACTGTGTTTTTGGAAGGGAACATGCAGTTATTGGTACATCTGGGAATTATTAATGGTTTTGTGATGTCATTTTTCTCCTCATTATCTCAGCTGTAATGAGAGTGACGCCTGTCCGTCTTTGAGTCATGAATGTTTCGTGGGTTTGATAAAGATCAGGGCGCTCTCTGAGAGATCATGTGTGACTTTATCACTCATATGAAGTCTCACACACACCTGTAGCTCGGGGGGGAAACCTCCTTGGTCAGCACATCACAAAAATAAGACAAAGCAGAGATGAGCTGATGTCTCGCGCTCTGGCCGGAGGAGATATTAAGAAGCAGGAGAAAATGAGAGAAGAAAATGTCCCCTGATGACAGTGAAGAGCTTACATTTTCAACATGTCAAGAAAACGAGAGAGAACTGAAGTTGTAGAGATTTATTCTTAAGTTGAAAAAAAAACATATTTGGTTTACATGTTAAATACAACATTAATTCATCTCTTGCCAATGATCTGCTTTTTAACATGTTTTTACCCTTTCACCTTTCTGTGGTGTTTAGCATGATAAGTGAAGCTAATACTGTGGTACTTTGATATACACAATGGTATTTACACGACTAGGTTCAAGGTACTTCTAAGAATACCACAGTCATCCTCAGCTGCTGAAAAACATGACATTATCACGGCACCATGCTCACATAACTGATGAAAACATGACACTATTTTGTATAAAAACATAGAAATGGAATAATTGCTCAGAAGGTCTCTGGAGATCTGGTGCAGGATCAGCTAAGGAAAGCAGGTTAGAAGTTATGAGCCTCATCATTCAGACAGATAATGTCAACACACACACACACACACACACAGCAGAGACGAGAAACACACTCGCTGCTGTTCTGTATTCTAGAACCGCATCACATTAACCTTCTGTAGCTCATACTTTATGTCCCTGCAGCTCATCTGTTCACATTCTTCATCTGATCACATGAACATCCCTCATTAACGCAGCCCTGTATTAAATAATCAGCGGGTAAATATTTACTCGAGTGGCTAATTAGCTGTAAGTGATCTAGCGGTTATGGATGGAGGTGATGGTTAAAACTGCGGACGGTTTTTCATGGCATGTGGGTGGAAAGTGTCTGGAAAAACACGTGTGTGTGTGTGTGTGTGTGTGTGTGTTCAGCTCTGATCCAGAACCTGCTGAGGTACCTGCCCAGACAGTCATCAGCTGATCCTGATGTGTTCTAAAAGACAGGAAACACATTTCTGCCGCAAGTTTAGAGATTCTTTGATCAAATACTAAAGCAGCACTGAAATATCAATCATAAATATGTTTCATTTAGTTAAAAAACGAGTTGTGTGTAATTAAACATTGCCTTTATAAGTGGAGTGTTTCAGAGATTTGGACAGCATGTTGTCAGAGTGTGTTTAGGTATGTGAGGAGCAGATCCACTGGAGGTGCTCTGGTGCAGAGGGTAAGTCAGCACAACACCACTGTCAGAAGCAACTGTACTGAGACATTAGATAATGTCACTGCATACTCTATACATCACTGCAGGCTTATGTATGTATGCTATATAGCAGCTTGTTCATACTGTACCGGGTGTAAATAAAAGTGTTGTCTTTTATTGTTCTTACAAGCTGTCACGTGTGAGAGTGTAGATCTCGTTCTGATCATGCTGGAAACCAGTGAGGGACTCCAGAACTCCAAACCCTTCTCATCTCTTCCCTCCATTCTGTTCCTGCTTCATTCTTTCTGCAAGCCAGATCAGCTGCCAGCTTCCTTCTCATGATTCCAAACGCATCTAAAATCATTCTTTCTCTCCCTCTCTCTCAATTGCTTCAGCAAACCCCACGTCTTTGATTCTGTGCTTGAAAAATGAAGATGGTGAACTTCAAAGAGAATGTTCTTCTGCAGATACATACCAGCCCACTCAACCTCTCTACTGTCATTTTATCTGCTCAATCTCTCTCTCTCTCTTGCTCTCTTTTCATGTGTAAAACCTGCTCTATCTCTCGCTGCTGCTCACTTTCTTTCATGCATACATGCGTGTGCACCACAATTATAAAACATACTGTTGCGTTACCATGGTAATGCGTGATTATATTATTTATGTCCATTTACATTTATGCATTTGGCAGAAGCTTTTATCTAGAATGACAGAATGAGTCTAAACATTATTAGTAATGTTACATCATGTTTGTGTGTTGCTGTGGATACAAACCCATGACCTTAGCAATGCTAGCACAAGATACTGTTGTGTTCCATGGTACTTCAGTGTATGGCATTATTATCACTGTGTCCAGTAGACTATTGTACTGTGTGTTGTATTGTACTATGTACTGTGTAGTACCCTTTCCATGGTTTTTCTCTCTGACCTAAACATTAAAGATTGAACTAAAAAGCTTTAAATTACATAGCTGTGCTTCATGTCACTCTGCAGTCATTCGTATATAAAACTTCAAATCAATAGTTAATATCCACATAATGATCAATACAGTTATACAGCAATCCCAAAACAACCCCCTTCAGGACAACACAAGACCCCTCTGCTGAGTTTGTGATAATGACTGACTCACTGTTATTAGTTTTGCATTATTTATTTATAGTACAACAGTGGTGCAGATTTCTCCTGAACTTCTCCTCTCTGAGTTTGTCTTTGAGTGTCTTTGTAGTCACAGGTGAGTGTGGCATAATCCCATTAACCTGCCACACCAGTCTGGGTGTGCCGAGCACTTTTACATGCTTTATTTTTACCTGCTTCTCTCTCTCTTTCTCTTCTTCAGCTGTCAGTCAAAGCCGAGCACTCAGCTGTCCTGACAGAAGACTCTCAGCTGCTGCTTGATTTCAACTAGGTGAATGAAGATGCACACTATGTCTAATTACAGACCCGTTAATCTGCCTTTTCTCTCCACAGAGGGACACATTTTGTGACAAACTCTATACACTGAGTTTATAGTAGCAGTTTTATAGTAGAAAGGGAAGAGAGACAACAGAAGGTAAATCAAAACAGAAAAGAAGAAAAACTAAGCGAGCTGGTTTACCTCTGAAGCTGACGTGCAGCAGATAGTCCCGGTAGAGTTTCCTGCCATCAATACTGCGCATGGCATCGCACAGCTGCGTGCTGTTGGGGCACAAACTCCGTTGCATGTAGTGCAGGGCATGTGCCATGGCATACACTGCATTCACGACAAACATGATTTTAGATTCGGGCTCAAAGTTTGATTCGTCCACTGCCAGTTCTGGATCACAAAGTGGCTTTGGGGTCCCCGCCCCTGCTGCCAAACCTCCAGCCAGTGAGCACTGAAACCTCTGCTCCCAGAAGTCTTTGAACCAAGGGTTGCGGTGGTTGTTGAGCGCTGTTAGGCTCTGAAAGTAGCGGTTAAACTCAGTTATTGGGTGTGCGGCTAGCTCCAGTGTGATCGCACCATCCGCTGTGAACTCGTTCCCTTTCACGATGCTCTCTTGCGCCCCCCAGCCGTCGCTGGCCACCCAGAGGAATGATGCGTTGAGGCGGCCAGCAGCCGCGATGAGTTCCCTTGCATCGTCACTACGCAGAAACAATACAGCTACACGGGCCGTGGGCTTCTGTTGAAGCTGACGGATCACCGCCTCATATGAAGAACGCTTTGTGCTCGATCGGCCCACCCTCTCAGAAGTGGCGATGCAGATGTTTCTCAAACGAGCTTGTTGCTCGAACGCTTCAATGCCCGTCTCTCCGTAGTCGCCCTCTGAGGCAACTGTAGAAACGTAGGTCCAGTTAAAGGCATGAAGGATCTCAGCCATGGCCCGGGCCTGGTAGAAGTCTGGAGGAACGGTGCGTGCAAAATAGTCATAGCGTGATTTATCACTTAGCTTAGCGCTGGTACTAGCATAGCTGATCTGAGGAATCTGGAACAGCCGCAGTAAGTTGGCGACCTAAGAGGAAAGCACACAAACATATACAGCATTACACCTTATAAACCACTTCACCTTATCAATTCAGTATCCAAATTATCCACAATATGTTTTATTATTTTTCATTCGATTGGCTTAATTAGGAGCACACAGGCAGTCTGAGTGAGGATGAGCACAGTGAAAACACAGCTCGGTTCATTTATGTGACTCATCCACTGAATAGCTCTCTGTCATCACATACAATCACAGCTTGAGCCTCTGACGTTTTACGATTATTTCACATATTAAATACGATGTAAATTAAACATGTATATTTAATGTGATTCATTAAAAAACGCAGTATTGCCTCCTGACTCGTACACAAGTTCAGTTACACACACATAAGAAGTTAATAGTTGTAGTTGTGCTGTATTTGATTGTGTAATAATTGCTGTGTGTGTGTGTTGTTTTCCTCACCTTGTAAGTGACTTTAGATAAAAGCATCTGCTAAATGTAAATGTGTGCTTTATGTTCACTTATGTGAAAATGAAGTAATATTGTTGTAACGTTTAAAGCTTTATCTGACAGAATAATGTTCTGTATTTGCTAAAATTGATTATTATTCTGCATATAATGCAATCAAATCAAAGTAAAAATCATCAGGCAGTCTTGGATAATAAAGAACATGAAACACTAACAGATATAGTTTCTACAACAGGGTTTATAAATTCTTACAAAAAACAGAAGCTGTCACTTGTTGATAATTGGGTGTAAAATATAATACATTAAGATGTAAGGAAAAAATCCACAGCTTTGTTTTCTGAAAGGAAATCTAGGAACACCTTCATGGAAAATTACTTTCTCTGATTGAAGAAAATGAAACCTGCATTATATTCCCTTTAAATGCTCTGATGTCATACAACTTCGGAGAATCCAAGGAATGAGGGAGAGAATCTGTTAGAGAGGGAGGCCAGATCACCAAACAACAGTGCTCATCATAAGAGAAAACAATGGCAGTCACAGACGATAAAGAAACAAGAGCCCACTGTGAGGTCACATCTCTGTCAGAGTATCTCTGAATACAAGCACACAGAAAGAGAAGGAAAACATGGGAAGTAAAAGGGCTTTGACAGATGACTGATTCTGGAACTGATTGAGGAAGTCAGCCTTAGTTGAGCCACAAATGAGTGCATGTTATTCAAAATGATTCAAATTCCTCCGACTGTAACCAATGATACTAGAAAGCAACAACACACAATAGCCTAGCTGTGGCGCTAGTCCATACACACACAAGAAAGAAGGAAGCAGAACAAACTGGATTTACAGGGATGAGGAATGAAAAGGGTGAGACAGTATTTTATTTGAGGACGTCTCTTTAAATAATGCAGTGTTTAATAGTGGGTTGTTTAGTCTGGTTTAGTCTAGTCTGGAGTTCTGTAGGGACATATGAAACAACAAATAATAAGAAAAGCCAAAACCAATTGTTAAATGTGTCTAAACTGTACACAAATACAAGAGGTTTTTGGTCTTTATGCTTAAATATAAAGGTAAACTGCTTTGATAGTGGTGAGTAAATAACATGGTAGATTTGTGCTAAAATAACACATGCAAAAGGGGATAAATAGTATTAATTCCACCCAGAAATGAATCTTCTGGCTTTATCAGATCTAACTGTCTGATTCTGACCTGTATAGAGACACTGCTGTAAGATCCTCCGATGACAGCAGTTATGGCCAGCGGACTGTTTTCCTGGAAAGCGTAGGAACCATCTGGACATATAAACTCTGTGTCGTCCACTTTCGTGAGAGATGCTCTGACAAACTCCAGGGCCTGTTCGAGGGCGTAGGTGTCCCGCGAGCACGTGTCCAGGATGTGAACGCCCAGAGCCACACCTGGCAGCAAATCTACGTCCTGATTGATCTGATCGATGGCAAAGAGCATGGCCTCCAGACGCTGAATCCCACGGCCTTCATTGATGCGGCCACATTCATCCATGCCCACACCCTTCTCATGGATGGGGAAGAGACCGCCCAGCACCAGGTCTCCATCTATCTTAATTTCCCTGTGGGGAGAGTCTCCACTGGACAGCAGCACGCCGGCCCCCAGCAGCACCAGAAGAGCTCGGACCACTAATGACATCATCAGGGTGAGACAGAGCAGGTGTGACGCTCAGGTGGGGAGAGAGAGGGTGAAGAGAGGATGTCAGAGGCTGGAGAGAGGCATGGAGAGAGAGCAGTGAGTTCTGTCCGGTTACTCATGGAGATTCACAATGCTGGACTCTGTCTGCAGGCTGTAGAGAAACAGACAGAGAGACATTAGCAAACTACAATAAAAACTTCACTGTTAATAAAGTTAACCAAACATACAAAAATAATGTGGTGTTTGTTGTTTGTTAATAATAATAGAGTCCTACAAGATTGACTCACGTGGTGTGTTTTATTAGGACCTTTACATTACCTAAATGGAAGTCACATTTCCTGAGGTAAGAAACAAAATTGAGTGAGTGAGTTTATGATTTATAGTGGTTTATGTTTTAAAGGGACAGTTTAATGGGTCACTCTGCTTTTTAGCATACAATGAAAGTGAATGGCGTCGGTCAAGCTGTGAAAATAAAACAAAACAGTCTTAATGGACTCCAAGTACTTCCACTGTAAACAGATCACCGTTCACTTCCACTGTAAACAGATCACCGTTCACTTCCACTGTAAACAGATCACCATTCACTTCCACTGTTAACAGATCACCATTCACTTCCACTGTAAACAGATCACCGTTCACTTCCACTGTAAACAGATCACCGTTCACTTCCACTGTAAACAGATCACCGTTCACTTCCACAGTAAACAGATCACCATTCACTTCCACTGTAAACAGATCACCGTTCACTTCCACTGTAAACAGATCACCGTTCACTTCCACTGTTAACAGATCACCATTCACTTCCACTGTAAACAGATCACCGTTCACTTCCACTGGTAACAGATCACCATTCACTTCCACTGTAAACAGATCACCATTCACTTCCACTGTAAACAGATCACCGTTCACTTCCACTGTAAACAGATCACCATTCACTTCCACTGTTAACAGATCACCGTTCACTTCCACTGTAAACAGATCACCGTTCACTTCCACTGTAAACAGATCACCATTCACTTCCACTGTTAACAGATCACCGTTCACTTCCACTGTAAACAGATCACCATTCACTTCCACTGTAAACAGATCACCGTTCACTTCCACAGTAAACAGATCACCGTTCACTTCCACTGTTAACAGATCACCGTTCACTTCCACTGTTAACAGATCACCGTTCACTTCCACTGTTAACAGATCACCATTCACTTCCA
>JAZGTJ010012774.1:0-15577 GCA_036877575.1 Botia almorhae
AAACCAAAGTAGAAGACAATTAGAATGATATCTACCATATAATGCAGTTTGTTTACCATAGCGTGTCCAATGCCTGAGTGCTTTAAGAGAAAACAAGGGAAGGGAAAGAAAAATATATAGAATAATGACAAATCGTGAACTCAATAAAGGTCATCTGAACCTCCTGTCAGTCTGTCTGACAGAGTCTCGTAATGGCCTTATTTGTGTTTGCGTGTTGTTTTATTGTGACAAAAATGATTAAGATCCAAATTATTTTTTTAATAATAAAGTCTCTTCATTGAAGGATTTGTCAATCAAAACAAAAACATGACAACTGTATTGTTATTAATGTTAGTACGTCAGTAAGCAAGTTAATTGGAAAAACAACAGATGGCGACATTCTGTGAATGTTAGTCTTTCAAAGAAACACAGACAGATTGAAAGGCAACACAAACTCCAAAATTAAACTGGAAGAGTTTGAAGTTATTTGGTTAGTAAGAAGACACAAAAGTTAGCAAAACAATACTCCACATAAAGAAAGGACACATGGGAAGATTGGGGAGGGGCTGTTTTGTGTGGGAAGGTCTAACGGAAAAGCAGTATTAGTATTTACTTGGTTTGGCTAGTTCTATAAGTGGGTGTGGCCTGGTTTTAGCTGGGCTCTTTACAGGCAAATTTGGCCAAGCTTGTTATTTTGAAGTAAAGCAAGGAATAGTTCCTCCTAGGTTGTTCACTAAGAAAGCAAACAAGGAATAAACAGCGGAATGAAAAATTATGAATCATTATTTTGCATCTTTGATAAAAAAAAAAAAACAAAGCAGGAAACTGAAAGAAATAGATGCAGTGAAATTTTGGTACTGCCATCTTCAACCTGGAAAACAAGATGTGTGTTATTATGTAACAAGCATCCAGAGTTTGATCCAGACAGCACTGACCCCTGTCCTGCTTTAGCCCTTAACTAGTGCTGGGCACTTTGACTATCTAATACTTGTTTATAATGATTTGAACAAACCTCAAAACCATCAGTTTTAAACCTCAGTGTGTATCTCATCCTGCAGTAGACACAAAAGATCCACAAATTCAAAACAACTGATTTACTGAGTCCATATCAGATCAATCTTCAGCCAACCAGCAAACTTCACCTTGCAGATGGTCTTGCATCTGGCTGAAAGCTAATCCCTGCAGCCACAGTCCAACAGAGGGTGCAGCAGAGGAAATATTGCGTATTGCTTTTATAAACAACTTTCAAAAAGACAAAAGGGCATCGGGGGTCAGACACTGATGATGTGTGATGGGTTCAAATTGTGCTAAGCCTGACAGCACAGAACTCAGTGTCAAACAGCCACACAGAAAGGACTCAAATAAACACACTGTTTACACAAGATCATACTGTCACAAAAATCCACTGCTGTGAAAATCAGACAGATGTCAGGACTCGTGACAAAGACCTTCTTATTGCTCTGTCTCTGTGCTTCTCAGCTGGATGGAGCAGATTATAAATGCATCGCATGCTGAAAGATTTTCTCCTGATTCATTCCACTGTCAACAGCAGGATGCCGCAAATGACAGGAGAAGAAATTAAATCGCTTCTGAGCAACAGTTCATATCATAAGTAATAGTTCATATCATAAGTAATTTTAAGTAAAGGATGTCAGTTAAAACAGACAAAAAATAATAAATGTGAACATTTATGAATAAACTGAAATAAATGTAATCACTGGTCTTTAGTCCAGAGCAAACACACAAACACACGCACACACACTGTCATGCACACACATAAACATATTAATTACCACACGGTGGAGATATTGTGTTGAATCTTTATTTCTATAATTTATTGATGTTTACATATTTTCTTCAACTATCACACACAACAAATAGAATTATGCCTCTTCATTATTTGTATGTGTGTATATATTGTGTGTTCTACAAAATGCATGTTTCCTTGGGCTGTGAGTTAGAGTTTAGTAACCACAAGCAGCTGTATATATAACAAATAAAAATGTTTATGCTTTATAACAAAATGGTAGACAGCTGTAAAATGTGACAGGATTCTGCTCAGAAAACCAGCCATATCTAACATTAACTCACTACTCCAATGTGTGTGCACTTGATTGGTTAAATACAGTCATATTATTTTTGGGAAAAAACACATAGTCCGACTAACATTTGTGTGCCATTTGTGTCTCTTTCATTCAACCTAAAATTGTGACTTTTTTACATACACATAACTTTTTGAAAAAATAAAACATAGTTATTGCAAACCATTGCGATATGCATATTGTGATATTTAGATAAAACTTGCAGCCCTAGTAAGTGGCTTCTAAAATGAGCACAATAAATAAATATGTCAGTCTAAAGAATGATTTTGATTTTGAAGAATTGTGATTTTGAAAAATTTCTCATATTCTTATGATGGTCTGTATATCAGTCTAAATCAGTCTTGACTTTTTACCAAGAAAACTCACTGTCAAATCAGAATACTGAAATGAGAGTGAAATACTGAACATTAAAATCTTTTTAAAATTACAGACGCACCTGCTGTGTTTTTCTGATAACTGAGGCTATGAAAAGGGGAATATTAATCATAGTAGAGACGTAAAAATGTTAAAAAAAGTAAATAATTAAAACCCAGTGAGGACTTGACATCATCCTTTCAGAAGTCCATCTCAGACAAACTGACACACTCGACTGATGACTGTGAACTGAATGATCTGGACTGATTACTTTGTACCGATCAATCTGGACAAATGACTCTGCATATTCATTTATACAGAAAGAAAACAAAACATTCACATTTATCTTAGGCTACTTGAAGGCATTTACATTTAGGCATTTGGCAGACGCTTTTATCCAAAGCGACTTACATTGCATTATACTATACATTGTTTCTGAGTACGTGCAATCCCTGGGTTCGAACCCATGACCTTGGCGTTGTTAACGCCATGCTCTAACCACTGAGCTACAGGAAAGCTACAGGAAGGCAGGTGTGGTTAACTGGTTACGGAGGTGGACCTAACCCAAAATATTATATATATATTTCTTAGCCAACTGACTTATTTGTGTTTATTCAACTAACAATTTCCTGTAGCTAAGTGGTTAGAGCATGGCGTTAACAACGCCAAGGTCATGGGTTCGATCCCAGGGATTGCACATACTCAATGTATAGTAAAATGCAATGTAAGTCTGCCAAATATGTAAATGTAAATAACTTAATCAAATGTTTTCATTGCTGGAAAGGTCTGCTTATAACCCATTTCTTTGCTGTTTCAATTTGGTCACAGCTAGTAAAAGTCTGATGATTAAATAGTTGATTTCAGCCTGTGGAACAAGGAAGAACAGCACCCTTCCTTCCCTCAGGATGGTTAACTTCATTAACTTATTAACTATAAAATGTTAGACAGACAACTTTGTCAGAACATTAAATTAAGGTGCAGCTAATGAAGTCCTGAAACAGCAGACATGGGCCTGTGGCTGTCTGGATCACATTACACAAGCAAACACTCATCGCTGCTCCCAGACCTGTAAAGAATCACACAGGAGATGTTGGGAACCATTAGGGAATGTAGAGCATTTGTTCGAGAGCTTTAATAGATGTTTTTAGCCAATCATATGTCACTATGTGATGTGATGGTCTAAAATAAAGAACTGATTATGACATCATATCATTGGTTCTGCCCACACCTATTACATCATCTTAGAAAATCTGTTGGTAATCTTGCCGGTATAGTCTTTTACATAAAACATAACTTAAACATACACACTACACATCATTTGGTATTTTTTCTTCATGTTTGCTATTATTTTAAAAATGATATATATGCAGAAATATATTTTTGTGTTTTCAGTGTGTAACCCATATTTTCATTTATACTATGCTATCTAAAACCAAAAACATTACAGATGTCCACAATAACAAGAACTGTACAGTCAGATGTCATTAAATCTAATGCTGTTTAACTGGCCCACAGGACATGAGGTGATTTCAGGTTACAGTACTGACCGTCAGTCACTGACCATCCTCTGGTGCTTCTGTGTGTTTAATATTTATTCAGAGACGCAGTCAGATAGAGAGATCAGTGCAAACTGGCCCTTTCCCAAACTGACTCCCAACAATTTAATACCAGAATAAGTGTTAGAAAAACACAAACACAATCGCCATTTTCGCAACAGCATCCCATATTACCTGTCGCAGGTTTCGGGTAACTTTAACATCGTGCCAAGTGTTGTCGTTGAATTTCCCATTAACCGGCTCCACAAGAGCTTCGAAGGCCCCGGAGCCCAGATTAATGACCAGCCACACCGCGCCGCTCTTCAGCGACAGATTCACGTAATCTGCCGATTTCCCAGTGTGAAGCATCAGACCGTTGCGCTGCAGCGTCCGGAACGACAGCGTTATCTCATCCGTGCTGCTCTGGATCGGTGTCATTGAGAGATCATAACAGAAAAACTCGTTTCCCTTGAAGGTGGCGACCGATTCTTCTTTTCCTTTAACAAAGAAGCAAGATACATTTTTTATAATTAACACCAGCGAAACAAGAAAATGAACACAGCGCTTAATCACGCCACAGCTTAAGTGATAATGTTTGTTTGTTATTGTTTTATTTTAATTGTACCATTAGGTATGAATTGAACCCATATAAATTCTGTCCCCTACTTATATACAGTCTTGTTTATTGCAATAGGTTTCATAACCTTCTGTAACAGACATTTAAACATTACAGTGTTGCACTTCATCCGATCAGCATTTATGTGCTTGATATTAAAGCAGCAACAACTGTGTAAAATAATCATGATCATTTTTATGTTTGTTTCAGTTTCCCTGATAAAATATCTTTTAAAATATCGCTGGTCACTATCTCACTGTTCTGTTAATACTGAGTGTGTTTATCACATCCTCTGAACCTCAAGCACAACTGCAATATCTGTCAAACTATTTGCAATGTGATTTTTTGTTGCAATTCCACACAGAGCATCATATCATACCATCATATCAAAACAGACAGAGAGACAGGCAAAGAGACTGCCATCAAAACTGCACATGCTCTGAAAAATGTTTTGTATTTGCAGCTCTGCTGTATTAGGTTTGGCAATATGACTGTATAAATGATGAATAAATGGAATATTTATCATGGCAATAAAACACCTTAAAACTGTAATGTGCTTATTAACATCTCTGTTTTATCATTTTTCATTGATTGTGATGTGATGATGACAATGAAACCTGGATGCAGACATCTGAGACATTTAAACTGTAGTAATTCCTAGAAGGCCACAATTAACTCTCACTGTACTGAAGTTCAAAATCAAATCTCAACCAACAGTGTTTAAACACAATCAGAAAGGAGGCAAGCAAGGCTGATCCCTGATACTGCTTTAATTGCATTACACACAGAGTGCCAGAGGACGCTCGGCGCATAACAGTTCCTATTGCTTCTAAACTGACCGAATACAATAGATATTCAAATAATGCAACATCATATGCATCTATCAAGAGCGTATCTAAAATAGGTAAGTTTATATGTGCGACCTTCCGCATTAATAAACAATTATAATCAAAAGCAATGATCTGTCATTTATAATAATAAATGTAAATGTAATAAATAATAAACACATTTTCTTCCTAAACACATTTTAAATCTACCAACAGTAAACCTTATTTGGCACTTTTAACCAATAGGGTACACTTTGATGTCTGTTAGAAAAATGTGACTATTTTGATGTGTAATTTAAAAACATGTTCCCCTATTATAAATAATCAAACATTCTTTAAATTTGTGACGCCCAGGAAGTGACATCATTTGGACCTCTTTAACAGCATGGTGGGAAAACAAGAGAATCATCTATTACAGAGGACTCCATAGTTCACAGAGCTTTAAAGTTTAGCTTCAACCCTAATGAAGCATCTGAACCAGCAAATCAAAGTCTTTGGGACTAGAAACGTCACGACAGGTGTGTCTGTGGACCTCCAGGGACATGGATTGGAGCATGTCTGTCCCAAACACAGAAAATCAATTCTAAAGAAACAGGGTTTCCTCACAGTGAAGGTTGATTTTCCGGTCTATTACAATCACATTTGTGTCTCAATGACTCAGTTCTGTTCTGATTCTAGTGCACTAAACAACTCACTTTCTCATTTAAAGCAAATTGCCAATTCCCCTTCAATACTGCCAGAGGTCAGGCAGTATTTTAAAATACGGTGATTAAGTGCTAAATAGCTATTAGCATGCAGGAGCATGTGCTTAATCATTAAGCTTTATATATAAGATGTCTTATAATGGTTGGAGACAACCAGTGTGAGATGTGACATTACACACACAGGCCTAACCTTTCATTTACTCATATTGACAAACAGGCTGCAGCAGATGAGATTTGGGTTAAAAATACGACTCTGGTCACAGCATCTGGGCACACAGACTGATTAATAATAAAATGATTTTATCAGCTTCTGTTGACAGTTAAAGGTAGGGTAGCCCAAACCCGTTTCATTCATTGTGATACGTGTGTTACCCACGCTGACACACACCTTCCATTATAACTGTTAAATTCATAACACACACACATACACACGCTTGTCAGGAGCGTCTTCTCCATGTTTCTGGTTCTCCTCTGCGTGTTTGATGGCCACAAATGAAACTGATGGAGAAACACAAACTTTAAAGAGCTCTGAGAGAATCATCAAAGTGAGAAGCCACAATCCTATGCCAGCCTGTGACATGTATAATCTGTGCGTGTCGCTGCATCCTTGCAGCCGGGCCTTGAGCGGCTGAATACCTGCAGCTCATTTGATGCAAGGGGACACTCATAAATTCAAGACACTGACATTTGAGCGCCACATACGCTCCTGTGATCAGAACATAATTACAGCTGAGAGACACTATTGCTCTGACCTCTGCAGAGACCGTGGGGCTCATAAATAACACACACACACAGTAGATTACAGCGTTTTACTGCTAGACATATTAAATAACATTGCTGCCTCTCTGTCACGCTGACTCCAGTCAGAGACCGCACAGTAGTTAGTGTGTACTGCATACTAAAATCACAGTAGCAGTAACTGTATTTATAGTTGAAAGGCATATCACACCTGACTGCATTTTTGTTAATTATTTGTTAATTGGTTTGTTAGAAATGTGTTTGTCTCTTTTTATAAAACACATTTTTAATTTTAAAGCAGAAAGTGTCACACACATGCCTGAGATTTTCTGTTAAACAGATCAAAAGCTTATTCACAGATTGTGTGAATTAATCTGAACAGAAGACACACACACACACAGGCACTCCAAGGTGGCAGGGGATTGTGGGATATGCTGGTGAGCATGTAGTTTGTTTCTAAAGGAAACAAATTGTCAGCATGAGATTTCTGCACCAGTGACTTTCAGATGATTCTTTTGACATTTTAAGATTATTCAGTCAGTCCTGAAAACACACCTTCTGTTTTTTCATAGAGATGTTCACATTCTGAAAACCAGCCAGCTCAGGCCCCTGAAGCCAAGGACTCATAAAGACTTAGACATTTATATTGATGCTAAATAAATTACATTACATTTAGTCATTTAGCTGACGCTTTTATCCAAAGCGACTTACAAATGAGGACAAGGAAGCAATTTCAACAACTAAACAACAAAAAATAAGTGCTATAAAAAGGTCTCAGGTATTCCAACACTAAGAAGAAGCCAATTTTTTTTGTTTGTTTTTTTAATAAAAGATGTAGAAGTAGAAGCGGTGTGTTAGATGATTAGTTAGACGAAATAGTTGAAAAAAATTTGTCATTAATAGTGTATTTACATCTGTGAGTCACAGGTTCCTATTTTAACACTAGTACAATGAATTGACCCTCATTTGAAATGATGTCATGTTTCATTGTATGATTTCTACAGACAGCCCATTACACTCAACCAACAGTGATATTAATAACAATATTAATCTGCAAACAAGAACGAGATGTTCTACTCAACATGATGGCAGTTTCTCATCTGTGTTTATAATAACAGTAAACACACAATAAAAGGTTTTTATGACTTTAGAATTACTGTTGCTTCTCTGGAACTCTTTAAATGTTCTTCTGTTTGGACCCCTGTAACCTTCATTTGACCTCTAGGAATATTTTAGAGGTTTGATAAAAATGGTTTATCAAACATTTATGCAGCACATCAGTAATGTTGACGAGAGCAGCAGCTGTGTGGACCCAAAGGTGCTGCCCACCTCTCCTGTGTAACAGATGTTCTTCATACACAGACGTAACGTTGTTCTTCACAGAAAGAGCATCCAGTGAGTGTTTCCTCAGTCATGACAGATGATCGGCACATTCACGCTCTCTGATAGTGTTTTTCTCTCACTCTCTCTCTCTCTGTTTGTTCATCCATTTCTTCATTTTTTGGTACTGTTTATTTGTCCTGAAGTAGAAAGCGTTTCTGGATTTCATTCAAACATTTATTGCTCAAACAGAAACATTCCACACAAGTGTGTGATTACAGATGCTTCTAGTGACACAAGCTCCACATGCTATATCAGACATGTAAATTGTCAGTTAAAGTTATTTAAACTAATGATGATTTTACCGCGGTGCATGGCTGTTCTTAGGGAGTACATTAAGTAGAGTAAAACCCCCTTTAACATTATACAATCACTGTGAGCTGCAGCAACAGCAACATGATGTTTTGATTATTAGAAATCAGTGGAATAAAAATTTGAAAAAGCAGAAATATTTATTTTTTCCTGTTACACTTCTAAACAGTTTAATGCATTATAACACACAACACTAGGTGGGTTTTAATGCTTTACATATAGGGACTTTTTTTCCCCCAAAAAAACGCAAATGCAGCTTCGAAGAGTTGAACTGCTTCTTTAATGAAACTGATGTTATTACTGATCCTCACTTGCCCTTAATTTAGCGGAAACATGTCTGATCACTAAGGACTAACGGAGAAATACTTAATAAAGGCTATCATTCATCATCATCAATTTCTGTGCTTGTGTTATACAGATTAATTGGGTGCTGTTAGCATGGGGCCTGTCCTAAATGATTAATGCTCATAAACAAGACCACATCAACATTTATACTGATTGCTGACAAGCTCAGATCACTCACCATGTCCCCTGATAGAACACGTGATGGTTAACGGTGACGCTAATGCTCATTGCTCTGCGCACTCAGCTGAGCATGTCCAACAGTTAGCATCCTGCGGCGGTGGAGAATTATACAGGATACTAATGAGATGCTCTCAGTCTACAATGCTAATAAGGGGTTCATGTGAAACAAGACTGAACAGAACTAATTCAAAGAATCCAGTGTTACTGAAGTATCGATTAGCTAACAAAAACAAAACAAAAAAACACCATCAGCTTAGCTGCAGTTTACAGTTACTAACATTTAAAGGAACAAACATCAGTTAAAGACATTTAAACAAACCTACAACGATGCAAAATGTAACTGAGGGAAAAAAGAAAAGGGAGGACGAGAGAGAGAGAGGGAAAGAGAGAGAGAGAAATAAATAAATAAATAAAGACCAATAACCAAAAAAACACATTTTTACGCATTTGACAGACACTTTTATCCAAAGCAACTTAAATTGCATTATGCTATACATTGTTTCTGAGTATGTGCAATCCCTTAATCTCTAATTCAGACAAAATCCTTAAAGAAGCTTAATTTAGCAAGACAAGCATTTGTGTGTGTGGTTTTACTTATATAATAATAAATAAAGTTTATTGTAAAAATGTAAAAAAAAAATTGTAATTTTTTTTTCTGTTAGAGTCAGATAAAACAACAGAAGTTTTCTGGCATGTCCCCATTTTTAAAAAAAACCATGACTGTTCCTTAGGAAAGGTCAACAGGCATGAACATTAGACACACACACATTGGCATAGGAAGTGTCCCCATAAACCATGTTTACACTGTTATGCACATATCATTATACACATTTGTGTCCTCGTAAACCACACATTTAAACAAACACACACACACACACACACACACACTTACTTTAAACAAACATTAGACAACTTTCTCTCAACTAATACAAAAAAACGGTCACACTGTCAGATTAAAGTAGCATCAAAAACTCTTTATACATGAAATTCGTCAAACATTTATCACAGCGATCACATCACCAGGTTTGAGAACTGTCTGAAAAGCAAATAACCTTCTTGCATCTCAGGATAAGCATCTAAAGAAGCTTATCCTGATCTCTCAATCTCTCTCTGTCTCGGGCTTGGCTGCTCAGAGCCCTGCAGCACCTTTTAAATAAAGACGTTACATGACACAACTATCATTTCAGATTCTACTCTCACAAGCCTCTGCAGAATAAGCTACAAGTTTGACAGGCAAAGCAAAACTCATGAAGTCCACAATGAAAGAGCTCAGATCTTGTCTAGCTGTTGCATTCTCATCTGAGGTGCTTTTTTTACATTTACAATTACAGTGGGGCTAAATAATTACAGTGATGATTGTTGCATTTACATTTACATATTAGGCAGATGGTAGAATAAAATAAAAGACGCTTCAGTAATAAAATGTTCTGACAGTGCCTCTCTGTTACCACAAACACGTTATATGATCAATGGCCGCATGGGACCAGCATGCACTCAATATCACCCATGAGACAAAGATGTTCATTTACTTGAATGAATAACATACAAACATAATGACGAAACAATGTGGCTGTTTTTTGTTTATTAACTACTTTTTGATGTTGATATGCTGCCATACACACACACACACAGTTACTTACCTATCAATCTTTGTCTGTTTTATCATCCACCCATGCAACATTGTGTGTTATGTGTGTGTGTTATGTGGGTCTGACTGCATTAGCCACAGGATAGCAAAAGGAAACATTAGCTTCAGTCCTGATGTTCCACTAACATCTACTGACCTTCATCACACTGATGCTCTGAACCAGAACAATGCTGACAAACTTACAAACCACAATTACATCACTTATTAAACTAATACAGAACAACAAAGAAAAAGGAAATGCTATTTGGCCCTACAGAGAAAACATACTATGCCAGACTATCTGTACACAGTCACAAACATACAACTGAGAGCCACCTTGACCAGGCTTAGTGGACACAAGCTCACAATAAAGATGGGCAGACACAGAAAAACATGGCTGACACAGGGAAAGAGGTTGTGTCAGGTGTGTCTTGTTTGTCACACTTCACAAACAAGATCCCAGCTATAAGCCATGTCACACTGTGGGATCGTTGCTGTCAGACTGTACAATGTTCGGTGATAGTGAGCTGCATACACAGAATTGAATTGGTGGCTAGCAAGCAAAAACAATCTCTAACATTAATATTGATCTGTGCTGCTATTGATTTTAAATTTGACTTAGTCATAGGAGAAGCCATACTGCAGGACTGTGCCTCAAAATTTTTGATATTGCCAGAACATTATCAAAGCAAAAATCTGACCCTTAAGGTCATTATTCAGCTGTTGGTGAACATATCAAACTCATGATCAAGGACTTCATATTTTGGCCTAGGATTCTAGAAAGATTATAGGCCAAAGGTTTTGCCTCAGACAGCCAAGTTTGGCCACAATCATACAGTGTGCACTCAGCTTCACAAAATGCACGAAATACAAAGATATTTGGAAAATGTTCTATCAAAAAAAGAAAGTGCATACAGTACACATTTGAAACCGCCAATCAATGGTAAGCTGCCTTTTCTGTTAGGAAAACAGAAGGACTGCTTTGTGTTAGCAGCACAATATGTGTTACATATCTGCTACAATATCAGAGACAGGGAGTAAGTATGAATAAATACACAGAACGATCTTCTGGTGTCCAATCTCATTTTCTGTTATTGTCCAAAGCAGATGTTACACCCTTCAACCCCTCCTTCTCTTTTCAATCAATCAGATCTCTCTCTCTCGGTCTCTCTCTCTCAAGTGTGATGACTCTAAATCTCTGTAATCTCTCACGATCAGGACAGCAATTTGTCTCATTATAACACAGGATTGGTAATGAGCGTTATAAAGCCGTCTCCACTGTTGCCTGACTATTAAATCCACTTTAATTCTGATCTGCTGTGGAGCACCTGGGAAATGAATGAGATGCTGTGCACCTGTCACTCAATAACAGGAAATCCTTCTCTTTCTGTTCCTGCTTATACCTGCAAATGTGTGTGGTGAATCTGTTTCTGACTTTAGTAAAACCACAGCAGTCTCTTCTTGTTTACTGCTATATTAAAATATTGTTGTTTTTCAGATATGCTTGCTGTCAGTGGCTTTGACCCTGATGTTTTCCAAGACTGTGTGGTCACTCAGTCCATAAATTCTGTCCAAAACTTCAAAATGAAAAGGTCAAAGTCATTAAAATGTGAAATGAACAGAATGAATTAATAAATGCATCGGCCGGAGGCGCCACAGTCACTCTTTACATACCCGAGGCTTCGCCAGGCTTGTCATGAAAGAGTTTCATGTGGTCCTGCAGTGAAACTATCACCCCTTGGGGTAAAAACTACAGAGAATCTAATTTATGATGTCTTGTCCGTTTCCTACGGAGAAGCTGTAAAACAGCTCCATAAAGATTCTGTGAGCCTGGGATTTATAGTGAAGTGAAGTGTACAGTTTAATCTGCTACATTTATAAAAGCGTATTTTATGTTGAAAATTCTGTTTCAACGTTGCTTATGTAAGAATAATCAAATAATAACTATGAATTATTTAAACAATTGTTTCTCAATTCTTTTTTTATCTTTTTTTATTTAAATTGGAAATTAAATTGAGATAGAAAGACAGCATCTCATCCAAGCACCTCAGCCAACCTGCAATTATCTCCCTACCTTAACCAAAGGCATCAGACCAGAGCACAGCCTCTTCTGCCAACACCCCTTACCCTGCACATGCAGCAGAGCCCTGGCAGCCTGAGCTATCCCCAGAAACTGACCACAAACTCTACATCAGCACCTGCACAAGTCCAAGACTAAACGACACCCATCAGATACTCAACCTGATCTGCCCACACCTACTTTCCAAGGACAAAACCTGACAACAAAAATTCCCCATGGATAACAAAGCATTTATCATATCATGTAGTAATATTCAAGGCCTGAGGTCATCTGCTTTTGGATTAAGAGCAAAAACACATGACTGCATGAGACATGGAGCTGGACTAGACAAATTTCAGTTCCTGGGAGAAAAACACATTTTAAGAGGTGACGTCCTTTCCTGTGGTATTGATGGCACTCTAAATGAAATGATTATATGCACAGATCAAAAATTCAAACCATTCTCAGTGCAGTTGTATTTCCCAGCATCTGGAACCAAGGCTTCATTACCCCAATACAAAAAATCCCCAAATCATTATCGGCAGACCACATATACACATTACTCTAATTGACAAAGAAAACAATCAATATAACAGAAAAATGCTTTGCATGTTTGCTGACTTCGGAAAGCTTTTGACTCAGTCTGGCATGAGGGGCTTTTACCTCAGTTAATCAACTGTGGAGAAACACTTCTCTGGAGGAGAAACATGACATCATCAAAACACTACAGATTTACAGATTTCCTCCACGGAGTCACGGAGTGAGACAGGGCTGCACCTCAATTTAATGCATATCTTGTTTAATATAATACCTGTCATCTTTCATGTTAATTGACTAAATCGCATAGTCTCAGAAGTACCTTGTAACGACACGTCAGACTGAGTCAGATCCATTTGCAGTAAATATTTAATAGAATAGTCGACAGGCACAATCAGTATTAGCAAACACACCTGACGTAGGCAAAACAAAGAGTAATTGTTAAACAGGCATGGGTCAGGGCAGGTAGCAAACAATCAGTAACGTAAACAATCCAGATCATACACGGAAAAGCCAATACAGTATAAACAGGGAAAACGCTCAGAATTGTTGCTAAGGCAAAACAAGACATCGCAGAGAATGATTGAAAACGTCCGGTTTAAATAGTGTGAAGCAATATGGGTCAGGTGGCAACCAGGAAGTGATCAGGCTCCAGGTAGGTGCATCATGGGAAAAGTAGACTGCGTCAAGTCTCAATACTCTGCTAAGGGCTCCCTCTGGTGGCACGGTGGAAATGCAGCTGGAGCCTGTAGTTTGGGGAGATATTAATATTCCGGCGAGGGTTCCTGCTGATGGCCAGCAGGAGGTGCAGCGGCGACCTCCACCGTAAAAGAGGCCACCCCACCCTCCCCTGCAAGAGATTCCTGACATGAGGAGGGAAGTGACACCGGGGTCTTCCTCTGGGTCGAGGGGCCAGCATCTCCAGGTGAGTTCTGTGAAACTCCTCGATGAGAGTTGGGTCCAGGATATCTCCTGCGTTTACCCAGGAGCGTTCCTCTGGGCCGTACCCCTCCCAGTCCATCAGGTATTGGATTCTGCTACCCTGGCGTCTGGAATCGAGGAGTTGCTCCACTCGATACGCTTCCTCTCCATCGACCAAGATAGGAGGGGCCTGTTCCCGGAGGCCCCCTTCTGGACTTCCCTCCGGAGCGCTAGCGGGCTTGAGCAAGTAGATATGGAAAGTGGGAGAGATACGGTATGAGTTAGGTAAAGCTAAACGAACCGAAACAGGAGTGATCATTCCTAAAATTTTGAATGGACCCACATACCTGGGACTGAGTTTCCTGCAGGGCAGGCGGAGGCGTAGGTCCCTGGTGGAGAGCCAAACCCATTGGCCTGGAGCAAAGCGATGGACGGGTCTCCGACGTCGGTTGGCCTGTAGAGTTTGGTGTCATACAGCATGGAGTAGGTGAGTGTGGGCCCTATCCCAGACTTCCTTGCTTCGTTGAAGCCAGTCAGTTACTGTGGGAAGATTAGTAGGTTCTCCAGACCAGGGAAACAGTGGGGGTTGAAAGCGCAAAACGCATTTGAAGGGGGTCATACCTGTGGATGGTTTGACTAGGAAGTTTTGGGCGTACTCAGCCCACATTAAGTATCTGCTCCAGTCACCCTGACGCTGGTTACAGTACAATCTGAGGAATCAGATGATTTCTTGATTCAGACATTCTGCCTGTCCGTTGGCTTGGGGGTGGTAACCAGACGTCAGGCTTACGTTCACACCCAGACTCTTGAAAAATGAGGACCACACGTGAAGTGAATTAGGGACCCCGGTCCAATACAATGTCCTCTGGGAGTCCAAATAAATCTGAAAACATAGCTACACAATAATTCCGCGGTTTCAAATAGGGAAGTTTTGGGGGAGCAATTAGGCAGCAGGCTTAGGAAAATCGATCTACTATAGTGAGGATCGTTGTGTTCCCCTGACCATGTATAGACTCAGTGATTATAACCTCACTATACAGACAGACAGACCTGACCATGTACAGAATCAATGATCATAAAATTGCTATTGAGACAGGCAGACACAGACAGACCTGACCATGTACAGACACAGACAGACCTGACCATGTACAGACTCAGTGATAATAACCTTACTATAAAGACAGACAGACAAAGACAGACCTGACCATTTACAGAATGAATTATTATAAAATTGCCATAAAGACAGACAGACACAGACAGACCTGACCATGTACAGACTCAGTGATCATAACCCCACTATAGAGACAGACAGACACAGATAGACCTGACCATGTACAGACTCAGTGATCATAACCCCACTA
>JAZGTJ010012775.1:0-15576 GCA_036877575.1 Botia almorhae
AAATTAATGTATATTTATAAATCAATGTTTAATTTGATTATATACCTTATCAATTTACATTTACATTACATGTATGCATTTGGCAGACGCTTTTATCCAAAACAGCTTGCATTGCATTATACTATACACTGTTATTGCATTATACTATACACTGTTATACTCTGAGTATGTGCAATCTCTGGGATCGAACCCATAACCTTGGCATTGTTAACACCATGCTCTAACCACTGAGCAACAGGAAAGGAATTTACCTCACACCAGTGTCATTATCAAGGGGTAAAATGAATGCACAGGACTGTGGATGCACTGACTCCTCACAGTTACACCCACAACATTCATGCTACACTAGAAAGGGCTAATAACCTCCAGTCCTGGAGGGCCACTGTTGCCCAGAGTTTAGCTCCAACCCTAATCCAGCATACCTGAATAAACTAATCTTACCTGATTACTTGAAAATTACAAGTGGGAATGTTTTATAAGGGTTAGAACTAAACGGCATCACAGGCTCACTAGGACTGGAGTTGAATATCTTTAGGATTATTATAATTCTTTAGGACTTAAATACAATGGGAACATTGGAACACGATGGGCCCAAGGGAGGTTAAGATGCTGTTTCTTTCTGTAACTTTATCTGGTTGTGTTGTTGTCAATGTAACTTAAAAATTTGATCTCTTATATTATAGTACTTCTCCTGTTTTTATTTTTTACATGTCAGTTTTGTTAAATTCTAAGTCTTTTACTGGAGACACATTTTCTCCTGCCAATTTTTCATACTGTGGGTTTACAATATAGAAAATTTATTTAGTTTAATATTAAACCAACATCAATCCTGTGTGTGTGTATCAGTGTGTGTCGTCGAGTTTTGCAAAGATAGTAAAACCTGTAATCACCTACATTGCAAGGACCAGCCAACGACCCCCAGGAGATGAACAGTTTAATAAACATACTAAATAATGTCGTAATAATGATCTAAAAATGTATGAGGGTTAGATTTAGGGCTGAGGGAAAGGTTTTGGCAGTAGACAACATCAACAACTGAGGTCAACGGAAAGTCCCAAACCATGATATAAAAACAAACTGATTGCGCGTGTACTGTACGTAACGCAGGAGTGTGGTGCATGTGTGGTCAGTTTAATTCAACAGAAAGCTATGATGATGCAGGCTGTCTATCGCTCATGTCACCTCCAAAAACAGGAAGAGTGAGTGCGTGTGCATACTATTACTTGTTTATCTGTCCTGTGATGGAAAGACAGGAGATGCCTGAAAATAAAGCATGATCACACATTTGTTTGTCCAATTACAGCTGCCACACAGAGCATCAAGCCACAACACTGTAACTCAATAGAAAAGTGAGAGGACAGATATAGTGATTGCAGCTCATTCAATAAATGGAATAGTGATTGAAGGAAATTGCCTATTTAAACACTCAAATCATCTTTGCACACTATGACCTTGATCTGTTTTTCTGTCACTTTGAAGCATTTGTGTGAGATAGAGAGTCTTTGTGATTTATGTGGAAACGTGATTGCAGTATTAAAATGGGCAATTATTACTGTATGTTTGCGTGCTAAGCTTACATTTTAATTTGAAATACAGCATAATAGTATATTTCGGCATTATTATAAAATCATGTGTAGTTCTTAATAGTTCTTAATATAGGTCTAGTTAGGTATACATATCAATGCACAATAAAGTTAAATGTTAAAAGCACAATACATGTTGAGTTCATATAATTAGAAATGAACATGCTGTGATAACAATAAACTTTCCCCATATTGAAAGTAATTTCTGACACTGGTATACTGTATGTTTCAATGAATGTGAATTTTACAAAGACTGTTGAGCCTCCACAGTCTGCTTTAGTGAAATATATAGCACAAGATCAGAGCGTGTTTGTTTAAGATCTGCTCTAATAATCTTGATGTCAGTTTGCTATATTAAGTACTTGCCACTGGCAGTAGTTGACACTTGTCTCATCCTCTCCGTATTTTTACTGTGGCCCTCAAGGGCCATTGTGTGTGTGTATGTGTCTGAAAGTCAACTGAAAGAATAAGACATGAAAATACTGAAATAAAGACATTGATATATATTTGGCTATGAGTGTTTGAGTGTATGTGTGTGAAAATGTATGATATGGTAATAAATATTAATCTGTTCTATTTGCAGTATGTGAGAATAAATGTGTGATGATTATTTATAAGATGACGTGTATTTATTATAAGATATCACTCACGGGCACAAACAATACAAGCGTAAGACAGGAATTCTTTGTCCATTATTTTTCTCCTCAATCACGCAGCTACAAAACAATTACATCCTTTTTAGCTTTTTGGCTATTTTCTCTCTTTGTTTTTTCTGCTTATGAGACATGAATGTCCAGATTAAGGTCCTAAATCAAGAACCAAAGCAGTAAAATATTGATATAGTTTTAATGCTTCATCATAAATCACGCTGTCATATATAGACCACCCGTATGACAGCAGAATGCCTCTTATTGCTAAATCAATAGTTTTCTATTAGAAATGAAACCCAGACAGCCAAAAACATTGTCTTCATCTGAGACAGAACAATAGATCAGCACAGGCCTGGACATCAGATGAGAGTCATTAATGTCATGTCCGAGTAACTCAGACATTTAGGAAAGACAGTATGTAAGCTAATATTCCATATATATAGATAACTCTGTATGCAAGTTTCTTCCCCAGTTCAGTAATAATAAATGATTTGTGGTCTGAGAGTTTGCTGACTATTTTAGGCTTAAACTAATATCAAAGGGTCACGGAGAACAATTCACAGGAGCGCAGACACACGCACTCTTGATCTCTCTCGTGCCGTGTGCGCCTGTCAGATCATGTGTTTGATCTGTCTTAGACGTGCTATAATGGCTAGAAATGGGTAATATTAATCGCTGTGGGCTGCGTTATTCAAACATCATTATGTGCACAGGAGCTTGGTGGAATTGTTAAACTGAGGTTTACTCACTGAGGTTTCAAATTTAAACCGCATGCTGGGGAAACAAGTCCTAGCAGCACAAAAATCTCTTTAATTTTTACTGAGGCATAATGAATAACTGAGTCATGGTTAACTTTGTGAACAGTTGTGTGGTGTGAAGGGCAGGCGTGTCCAGTGGCTCAGGATTTGGCTGGTTATTTTGGCAGTTCACCCCTGCTGGTAGATGACGTAACTGCACCATTATGCGTAAAAAAAGCCTCTTCCTCCATTGACAGTCATTCAAAAGTAGCTGTGTATACTGACTCAAAATGTTTTTTTGTGTGCACTATATAAATCTTTATGTAATCTAAATATTTATTTTATTATAGTGCATGTTTTACTTGTGGTTTTTGAAAGGCTGTTAAAAGCATGAAATATTGTTCCTTGTCCGCTGTCTTTCGTAATAGATTCTAGGGGTTTGGGACATTGCCCAATTAGAGTTGTCAGGATGTCATTTTCCTTTGACTCCTGGGTAATTAGTCACATGTCATTTACAGCTCAAGTGATTGGCTCAGAAAACTCCACAGAGAGTGAGTGACAGGAGCAAAACTCTGTCTATTGTAGATGTGCTTGGGAGTGACTGTCTGTCTTTAAGCTTTTGTAAAACATAATACGAAGTGACAGAAGACATGCTTGATCCTTATAACCTCTAATATGCAGATTAAAAGAGTAATGCCTGAAATACTTGATCAACACATTGCATTGTGGCCCTATTGTGCTTAACCTGCATTCTTGCATTGTGTTTGTAACAAGTCTCAGTACTCGGGTGAGAATATAATTACAGGTAATTATGGGTGATATAATAATTATATAATTATAGCGTACCTTTAAACACCTCAAAATCAGCCATTTTATTATTCAACTAGATAGCTGTAAACATAAGCCTGCTATAAGTTAGTAGTAAACATAAAGCCATGTAACCTTTAAAAATTAACCATAAACCTATAAAGAAAAAACTGACCATAGAAGAAGAGAGCTCATGCTAATATGCTATAGCGCTCCCTTATGGCAACAATGAGAACGCAATGAATACAATGACTCTTACATGAATTAAGTCTGCCTAAATCAGATCTGCTAGGCTGTAATAAAACAAAAATAACATAGTAAGTAGTTAAATGTCAGGTTTTACATACAAAACGTGGTATGATACATAATAATAGTCTTTTCTGACACGATTCCTACTGAAACGGACAGAGACATGAGGCTGTTAGGGCAACTTGCTATATGCCCCCATTTGTCTGACCCTCTTGTTCGATCTGTCTATACAATATGTCTGTATCTTCTTATCTGTCTGATAATCTACACTGCCAGACTACAGGTTCATGTATTATGTATTATGAAAGCTCCTGGTCTGGCTTATTTTTCCCAAACTCTACACCTGCTCCTGTTTGAATGATCCAATCTCAGCCTCACACATCCGGGTCTATATGTTAAATCAATAATGCCTTTATATACGGAATCAGATAAAAAAACGCCATGTCTTAACCTTTGGGATTTCATTATGCTATCAGTCCTGTGCATCTGTTGTTTTACAGTTTGTCAGGGTTTATTGAAATAAATGGCTGATGGAGAGGTTTGGGGAGGGTTAGGTCAGACCAAGTCAGATCTTATGCAAACTAATTGGAACATTTTGTATAATAAATATGCAGTTTTTCTTTAGAAGACCTTTTAACCAGCTACCCTTTATAAATATTTGTGAAAAGTTTTAGTGTCAGTAAACACTTGCAGAGGCCAAATCAAGGACAAACAGCATCATTCGAAACCATCTGGTGTTCTACTGTCACTATGCGTGTGTGTGTTTGTGTGTATATGTGAGTGCGTGTGTGTGTGTGTTTGTGTGTATATGTGAGTGCGTGTGCGCTTGTCCTCTAAGTGTTTTGCATCTGGGGAGGTTCAAGACATCATGATGTCCAAGTGAAGTTCATCAATTGGTTCCAAATAGAAAACTTGCCTCTAAATATTTGGGTTGGAGGAAGTAATATATGTATATGCTGTCAACACACCAGCTAGAATCCATATTTGGCAGCTGGCTGTGTTTATGACACGATTGCACTACACTGATAGCATGTAAACGAACCCAAATTTAGATTTCCCTTTGCCACAGTGTTATTGTTTTCTTTGCGGTTCAGCGTGTTCATTTCAGTGCATTTTCTTCCAGTTCTGGCTGAGGTAGGAAGGAAGTTTCTATCTGTTTATTTGCTTCTTAATAAAGTCCCTCAAAGCAGAGTCGCTGATCTGGGATCTGACACCCCTGCTTCACATTAGTCCAAGACGCAGTGCGTCAAACTTTCTAAACTTGTCTGCACCTCTTTGCCTCTTTTTCGGGGTTTACTTATTTGAGTTCCGATCTGTTAAATCCTTTGCTCTAGGTTTCTATCCACATGCAGTTCCCCAGACATTATTCTGTCAAACACATCAGCAAGTCAAATGCAAGCTTGAAATATTTGACACACTTTATTGAATCATACTGGTGTCTCGCATAGAGTCTAAATATTCAGTCAGTCAACTGAGCCTTACCGTAAGATGTAACTCACAGTTACACTTATTACACCACAGCAAGTTAACCTTGAAAGGGGTCATTTTTTATGTTAGAGATGCAATAGAAAATTGAGTTGACGTCTGTTCCGATAACTGTCCACTCAGGCAGCGCTGCTATTGGCTGTCAGAGGAATGATGTTCACAGGAAACTCTTCGCTGTTTAACATTCAGAGAGGAAATATTTTACCTTTACCGCATAGCTTATCTCTACAGGTCAGACGTGTGTGTGTGTGTGTATGGGTGTGTGTGTTTGTGTGTGTGTGATGGAAGCTGAGGTGAATGGTGGATGGAGCTGGACACTTGAGAAAGAATGTTTGTTTCAACTGTTTGGGAGTATTAAAGTGACTGTGTGTGTGTGTGTGTGTGTTAGTTAGTTGTACAGCTGTAGGCAGTATTAGCAAGGTGCAGTTTTGAGATTAAAGGCTGAGGGCTCTGGTGGTGTAGCTAATAGTCTGAAGTAATGGGTTCAAAAGACACGCACATGTCCACTTAATCACTTATATAGTTCCATACATTGACTCACTCTTGTTATTAAGGCAGGACAATTTAAGATTATGGCTGTCAATCGATAAAAAAATGAATTACATGATATGCTGATTAATTAATCTAGTTAACTGCAAAAAATCACATATATCACTATGAAAAGGCCCAAAATGAAAGCAGGTCAATAATAATTTTATGGATGAGAGCATGTTTAAATGTGTTAATTTTATAGTTCTTTTATAGTTTTTTGTAATTATTTTTGAAAAACTGTGTCTTTCTGTGTTTTTGGAATGCAGATCATCATTTTTGCATGCTATTTTTTTAAGTGCCTTGAAGTACCATGTACACACCATTGCATATGAATACAGTAATCATATAGTACCTTGCATATTTCAAAGCACCACGTCAGGGCCACTCTACTGTTTTTTTTTTTATGATCAATGCAACATACACTTTGAGTTACTGGAGCAGCGCGGGCTCATCATTCTGAGCGCTTCAGTGTTCTACTCCAGCTACAGAGCTAAAGGCAAGCAGACATGCTGGGTTAGCACAGGTGCTCTGATGGTTAGGCACTGTTGTAAAGAGCTCAAGGCTATAGGCTACGCTACACTAACCACATCATTGCCAGGCCAGGAGAGGGTAATGACTACATGTCCATACTGGCATTCAGTCTGTGCATGCAGCCTCACTGCCAATAAATCCTCATACCCTTAAGACACGTCACCACAAGCGGTAGTCTACTGTACATGTGGCACACAGACACATTGGAACCCAGTGAGATATGTAAAGTGACACATTGAAAGACAAACACTAAAACAGATCACCAAAAAATCTTGTTTAGATTTGTTCACAGATTTTTTCAGTGACCCTTTCTGTTTGACCCTTGTTTATATCTTGTTCAGTTCCTACAGACAGCATTTGAGTCTTGTTTTAATTTTAACTGAATGATTTAATGTTAAATCACTGTATTTTTAATAGGCTGCTTAAAATTAACATCATTTTAATTGTGTACGGTTTTCAGTCATCGTTTTACAGGTTCATAAATCGGCAGTTATGTTATGTGCATGGTGAGTCCAAAAAAAACCACTTGTCAGTCGCCAAATGGAGCTTTATTAGGAACTGCAACATAATACTTGAATACTTAATTTGATTTAAATCAAATTTTAAGAATGATAATCTTGCTAATGATTTGCTGATGTAAGTGATGTGCACAGCTAAATCAGGTGCAAACCATCAACTGAAGAAAACATGGCAACACAATGAGACAGATGAAATTTAGGCAGAAGACTGAAACTGGCCCATCACTGTTTGTTACAAAAATGTAAAGACACAATTCTGATAATTGTCTTTTTCTATTATTTTAGAAAATACAGTTTCATTGCAAGTATGAAATATTGCTACACTCATTTTCCACTCATTTTTATTACTTCTTTCTTTCTAAAACAGGCTGATATACCAAAGTGACGAAACAGTGGCCTATTCATTCACTTCCACTGTCCATTGGAAGTTTGTTTTAAACTCAACACCAATTCAATTACAGACTCCAGTGCATGTTGTGTAAAGCCCAGGGCTGCATACATTTAAGATGAACCTGTAAGATTATTTGGTTGTGCTATATTCAATGTTGTTAAAATCACCAAAGCAGTCTACTAAAGCTACTACAAGGGAAAAACTTCTGTTAATGGAAAATACAAGTAAGTGCTTGCAAGACTGTAAGACTTCAATTATTAATTAAAAACATCAAGTCATTTTTAACTGGGGCAAGTCTAACACACGCACATACCCACCAAGGCAACACATTTACAGGTTTGATTTTCACCTGAACACACACACACTTTTTCTAATTTGACTTGTCTGCATTTTTCCTGTAGAGCAGTGCAATTTGCTCATACTGGACTCCAAATGCTGTGTCATCAGATAAGAGGTTGACAGGAGAACATACAACAGCAGAGGGACCAGAGGTTGTCCCATTAACATCCTTTCAAAAGTGGCTAAAGCGTGACCTTATTCAACTCAGGAAGTTAGGTGATTTATCTTTAGGTGTTTCCATGGTAACCATTGACAGGTGGGCCAGACAGTGTGCACACCTGAGTTCTATGTTTAGCTTGTGCGTAATTGTCTCTCCTAGTAACAATATTATTACTGTGGGAAATATCAGAGCCTATTATGTAAAAAAAGTAGATCAGATTATAGATTGTAAACCCAGTAAATAATGCAGAAATTTAAATGTTTTTATTTATTCATTATATATATATATATATATATATATTAATTATATATATATTTTTTTTTAAATTATATTTGAACCAACAAGCATAGCAGGTGAGTTGGTTTAATGCTTTTTGTTATCAAATAGACCCAAACTGTGCCCTATTGTTTTAATAACAAGTACATTTATTTCTCTGAAATGATCAGTTGGTTGATTGTGATGTGACACGTTTATGTCGGACGTAAGTGTTCAATTTTGCAATTTTACAGTGCCCAATGCATATTATTTGTATGGAATAAAAAATAATAAAGATGATATAGATTAACAATACACAAGCCAAGAAGCGCTTCTGCTGGCTCTTTCTCGCTGACACTAGGGAGATGTGACTGTCTAATTAAGCGTGTTCTGTTTAGATTTATTTTAATTGTTATTACTCTAAAACAGCTTGCTCCTTTAAATGCTACACAACTTTAACAAGATTGTTGGTTTCACCTCTAAATCTCCCGTCTTGTGTTCCACACATACACATCTACTTTTTCTGTCACACTGTCTCATTGATTAGCCCATTGATCTTAGTTTCCTCTTCTCATTTCTCGTAATAGTCTGCCTGGACCTTAGCCAACGTTGTGTGTGTGTGTTAGAGTTAGAGGAAGAGAGAGAGCTCAATGGAAACTCAGGGAGTATTGAATGTCTGATTTGTTTTTAACAGGGGTTTGATAACTTTTTTTTAAACAAGAGCTAACAATGGATGTCAACGGTAGGCTTACGTTCCTCCGACCTCCCCCTTCTCTGGGCCCGTGTGTGATGTTTACGAGCACATGTTAGCAGAACAGCTGTTTGTGTTTGTTCTTCATTCTGTAAGATATCTTCTTTTATGGGTTGTCTGGATTATTTGGACAATGTTTCTCGTGTTATTGATTTTTACAAGGTTTCAGCGATCTGGGGTGTGTTGAAGAATGCAAGAACATGTGCAGCGGTTCTGGAATAGGATACGATCGTGGTATTCTGGAGGAATCTGTAGACTGAGGCGTTGTAAATCAACATGCTTAAGAATGTTTTGCACTGGGATCAAAAACATCACTCTACCACGCTGCACAGAGAACTTAACAATGAGATGTCGTCCACATTTCAAAACTTATTAGTTCTCCGTAGTAATGCTGTGGGAAAGGTCCGAATTTATTTGTCCCCAGTGTATTACTGCTCATCACAATGTTTTTATGTCAAACCGCTGCGCACGGCTCCAAACATCCCTCACATAAGTTTGAAATGCTCAATTAGTGTTTGTTTCCAAACTGGATATTGCACCACAGTCTGTGTATTTTAACTACTCCAGGCAGAACATGGAAGAACACTAACAAAAAGCAGGAGTCACTGCACGAGCAATTGTGCATGTGCTGTTTAAAAACACAAATACTGGATCACTGAAAATAAAGCAAGGTAAGGCTAGGGTTAGGTGCCAAATTACTGTAGGTAAATCTAAATCACCTAAATATATTTTAAGACGTCTGCTGTCAACTGAAATAAGAAAACATACATCTCTAACATAGTGCCATAGAGCTACACACTAGGGCAGCTAAGCTGTGTCATTACATGGCGTGTATTAAATCATTGGTACATACATTTTATATCTCAAATAAAATATAAACATACTGTAAATGAGAGAAAACAATATTTATTAATGCACATACCCATTCACAAATCTTATTTTGCTGAAGGTTATTAATGTTAATGAGCCACCCAGCTATAGTATGAATACAAAATAATTTTATGTTGTGATTTTGTTTTGTATTATTTGTATTCGTTTTTGTAGCAATATTTCCTGCATTTTGTAGCCGTGTTTAATACAACTGCAACATCTGACTTTCTCTACCTAGCAGCTACTATTTTAGGGCAAATGTTTTATTTAATAGCTCATGGCTAATCCTTATCCAAAAAATGTCCATGATACATTGACAATTCACGAACTCTGTCGCGAAAGAACAAGACTTCACATACGTACATCTTGCTAAATTAAGAAGGTGACTCATCTTACCCCCTGACACATCTTACCCCACTCCTCCATCAACAAAATAATTCCTCAGAGAATGAAAAGCCATTAGAAGCATTTTTACATGAATTCTTAACGATAACCTTAATAAGAAGCTTTTTGCATATAATCCTAAAAGCAAACTAATGTTCGCGAACGGAAGTGATGCGTAAAATGACCAAATACGACTCCGCGTCTGCATCCATTTTTCAAGTCAAATCTTTATCTCCGGGGATGCTCTGACGTGCTAACCTCTCGGACTTAAATGGAACATTATGAGTTCGTAATCTGGATATGTACTTTAGCTAAAATCTGGATTTTGCCTTTCCTCCAAAAAGTGCAACAGACATGTGGGACACTCCGGCATAGACATTTAGCATATTAGGGTCAAGATCACAAGTCTGCAAACATCATCTCCTGCTACTAGCAATGTAATGAGAGTTAAAGACAGAAAGAAATTGTGGAAAAAAGTGGAAGGACACTATTAGAACGAAAGGAACATAATAGCAATAGAAAAAGTGAGAGATGGTTTGAGGGATGAAAGACACACAAAGAGGGAGGGAAGAAAAATACGCTTGGATGGATGGAAAATGAGCTGTAAGTGGCCTGCTGATAGAGCAATGCTGAGATGAGGTGGGGGAACTGTGAGAAGAGGAATGGGAGTCAAAGACCACTGTGCAACTTGTGACCAACTTGTGCAAAGCATGATTAAATTCATATCAACCTTTTATATCAAAAGTCATTTATAAAATACGTACATATGAACATACAGTAATCATGTTTCATGTCCGCTTGTCCATACTACACTGCAGGAGATCAGACAGGATCAGCTCTGTTTAAGCTCTAACTTCTGGAAAGAAACTAAAATCGTGACATGACTGATATAATATAGGAGACATGTGCACTGTTCACTCTTAGAGGTCTTTGCAAATGGCCAAGACCTAACAGACACACACACACACGCCAGGCCAGGTGCTGGGCTGAAGCTCAGTGAGTGTGTCTGGAGAATATTTGTGTGTGTGTGTGCAGAGATGATCACTGATGGATTGCAGAATGTGTATGTGTGTGAATGTATGTATATGTGTGTATAAGCGTTATCCAACGCGGTTTGGGCCGCGGGCCAAGAGTAGCCTAACCACCAGCTGCTTTCAACAGGCTTCGACACACACTCACGCCGACAGACCTCCTGTTTCTAAATGTAAAAGACACAGAGGCCTTGTCTTTGGTCAGAAGTCAAAATCAGTTTTACAGTGCGTCTTGATATTTATTGTGATTGATTTCTCAGTTTGGCTGCTTATAAGTATGGAATCTGGGTCAGTATATAAACATAGTTAAAACTTACACACACGTTATACAAGCCCTAAGGTCTATAATCACTCAGACCTGCGTATGAGAACATATCTTCATCCACCCTTTCAATGACCTGACCTTATTTGAAATAGAATTAATTTAGATTAGAATTTCTTACTGTTCTAATTTATTAATTAGTCTTACTGCTTAATCTAGTTAGAGACAGGTGGGAATACCTACACACCAACATTCATTGCTTTGGACCAGTGTCCAAAACAAATGCAGGTGACCAGCAATACCAGGCTGGATTTCTTTCCAAGATTAATTTAGACCAGGCTTTGTGAAGGAATAAGGCTACTGTGAAATACAAAAGGATTTATGAGAATCTCAAATATTTTTGGGTCAGGTCTTGCAAAGGATTTATTCGGGTAAATATTTGTTTGTCCAGCAAACCTAAAAAATAAAGCAAAAAAGCTTTATGTTTTTGATCAAGTATTACTTTAATTTGAGTTACAATTTGTTTCTTTTGCATTGGACGTATGCTTTGTTGACCAAGCTCCCAAACACTTCAGGGTATAAATCAATCATGCATTGTGGGATAGGAAGAGCTTATCCTAATTCAGAGTCCAGATGAAATACACATGCTTGTAACACCACAGTAACATAGGTGGACCTATTCAAAGCCACATACTCTGATGTAAGTGATCTGTACCATATGGAGCAATGTTACAAATAATGCGGTTGTGATATAATTGCATTTCACACATCAGTGAGGTATCATTAGCACTAGCTAATGCTAACTGACCATAACCTGTCACTAGAGCATTAGCATGCCAGCTTGCATATCATCATGCTAATCCCCAGTCATGCTAATACACCAGCTGGCTCCATGGCTCAAGTAATTCAAATACAGAGATTTCCTGGACATAGATTAAATCTAGTCTTGGGCTAAACTGTCTTAATGTTAAGCTAAATGCATGTAATGATTAATTTCATTTATGTTGAACTAAACCTCATCTGTGAATCACATTACTCCTTGATGGACCCTAGAATCCCCCAAGTAAAACTGTTATGAGCGTATTAACTCATGGCTATATTCTGAAGATTAACCCTATTTGTGTCTTAGGCTTGAATAACATAGATCATACCTCATGCCTTGGAAAACCCTTGTGGCAAATGTGCATATATTTAGCGTGCTTGTATTTTGTGTGTAAGTCTGTCTATTCTTTCATTTAAATTGTTTTAAATGTCCTATGTTAACTTTTTCCAGGGCAGCGGCACAATATGAATTGAATAAAGACTGTCTTTTAAACTCCAATTCAGTTGCTTAATCAGAATTGAATTTGAGGTGCAATAATCTATAATTTCCCAGAATGCTCTAATTTACCCAACATTTCTTAAAATAGTGGCAAACTGTGTTCTGAAAACAATTTTGTGGACTTTTTTGGTGCTGTATGATACATTTAAAATCAAGTTTTAATGGCAATTGTTTTGACAGTATTGAACTTTAATATAAAAAAACGTAATTGACTTTACATTTTTAAAATATGTGTAATCAGTTATCAGTTGCTGCAAAACTTCTTTTAGACTAAAGATAATTCTTCTTGTTACTGTGTACTTACATCTGCAATTTAAGTATCCCTTCGTGTAAATGTATCCTTGTTTTCACCATTGATTTATGTCCACTCAGAATTAGCTGTATGTTTAAGATCTGCTTCTTACTGCATCTTACAGTACGTTCAGTGCTGTGGTGTCACTTTCTGTGCAGGTGAACGCTGCTGAAGGTCTAGTGGTTGTATATGTGAAAGGGCTAGTTTACAGTAGACAGTATGCAGACTGCCATAAACTGTTCCTTCACACCGCAGAGCTGGATTCCTACTGCAAATAAACACCAATCATGAGGTTCACTGTCAATTGCAGGTTCACAGACTTTAGCCCTGTATTAAACAGCATAGTGTCAGTTGTGTTATAGTCCAGATAAATGGACTATATCTGTGTGTGTATGTGGGAATTGTTCAGCTCTGGTCCTGAGGTAAAGCTGAAGTGTATATTTTTTAATGTGAAAAAACACTTTCACCTATCTCATCTTAATATGCAAAGACAACTATATCAGTTAAATGTAAACGCTGTAGTTCTATCAAAATACTGTTGCAGTATGCTTATTTTAACAGTCCAACTAGCCCAACACAGCAATTTTGGCTCAACCAATGGTGTGAGTTTGAGGCGGGGCTATCTGTTTGACTGTCCAATGGTGTATGGGGAATTGTTTGGGAAACCAGTTCGAAACCAATCATTACTTAATATATAATATATAATATATAATAAATTAAGCTTTTTTTTAAGAAAAGATGGAGAAATTACACATATTGATGTGGTCCCTGACACAGTATTTGCAGTACTGGTTGAATTTGATAAGTGTGCCCCGTGTAATTTGCTGAGGTAAAATGAACGTCTGTCCTCCGTCATAAGGACGTTTCTCCTCTGTGTTTTGCTTCCTGCCTCTTTCTCGCCCCAATTCTGTCTGCTGGGCTGAGTGAATGTGTGTTTGTGTGTGCTTTGTGCTGACTCCATATTTTTCTTCAGTCCCCATAGTGTTTGTCTCACCTACAAAATTTAACAAACTGTCCCGTTTGTCTCTCTCTCTCACTCTGTCGGTTTCAGCACATTAATCTGTATCATAATAAGTTTCTGAGGGTTTACAGTCTCTCACAAACCAGTAAGGTCCAGTCTAAAATTCTAAACTCGAACATAAACCAATGTATTTTCCTCAAGCACGCTACCGTTCTTCAGTATTCGCCCTGTTGTAACCTAATGCATAAATTAAAATATTGTGGGATGTGTTGCCAGTTCTAATTATTCTGTGTGAAATGTGCAATTTACAGATGATTTTTAAATGAAGCAGCTTACAAAATGTTTTTTGTAATGTAATGTTGTAGCAATTAAACCTTTAAATCATACTTTACAAATCTAGAAATATTCCAGATACACATAGAGAAATAGATTGTATCATATGGACTTTGGTTAATATGTACTACAAAATGAATAAAACTGGAAGAACAAATATTGATCTAATATTCTTTTAATAATCAATATTCATCCCTATGTATAAACTATTTGCCAGCACTGGAGAGTTCACACTGTTCCCCAGAGCAAATTCTTAAACAAACTTCAGTTCCAACAGCTGCAGACAGACTCAATAAAATAAATGTTTTAATTTTCTGAAAGATATATTGCCATTGTGTAAATGCAAAATTCCTGAAGTTGAGAGATTTTTGGGAGGGGAACAGACACGTTAGTCTTCGAGTTAGTAAATGTTTTGACTTCATTTTTTCGGGGGGTTTCCAGTAAAATGCTTCCTGTCTTTCCTGTATTTGGGATGTGTTCAGTCTGTTTAGCTGGAAATGATGGACTCTTACAGAGTTGAAGCAGAGCTCGGTTTTAAAGCAGTGGACCACAAGATTAAACAGACCTCTTTTTAAAATTAAATGAACAACTCTGAGGGTGCCCTATGTGTGAGGTCTGATGAGTTAACTGCTAAATGACACACAAATACAACATGCATTTGTCATTTGTCACAACCTCTACAGATCCACCCAAACACCACAACTCAACCCTACTTCCTGTTTACAGGGTGTGTGTGTGTGTGTGCATGTATATGCATGTATGTGTCTTTTTAACGATCACAGCTGAATAATCAGCTCCCAAAGTGAGAGACATGAATGTCTAGGGAGGAAAAGCCTTCACACTTCATTTACCTTAGCATGAGCAGCCTCCCACCTTTACATATACACACACATAGGCACGCTGTTACACACACAAACGCTCCATCTCTACAGAGAATAGCTTAAACATGTTACAGGTTTGTAGCATCTGGGCTGGTAATGCAAAAGTTGCATGTTGTATCCCAGGCAGGGCAAACCTCTGAACTGGAGAGCTTTTGAGAAAACCCGATCACTGTTTTGTCCTTGAGCGAGGCACTTAACTCTTGGTTATTCCAGGGGGACATTGGTTTAGTTCATTTTAGATAGATATTAGCTGT
>JAZGTJ010012776.1:0-15576 GCA_036877575.1 Botia almorhae
AGACCCTTTACAGATTCGAATGATGTATTGGTTGTATCTGTACGATCAAAAATGACGGAGCATTTTACGTTCCTTTCCGCGTTATCATCAAAACATGCCTCAAAACGCGACGGCGCGTTTGCCGACCCCAGAGGGTTAATAGTGTGGACCACTATTTTCTTTTTGATCCTCACAATTTCGGAATCCAGTCGCAGGCCGGATTGAACGGCTCAGCGGGCCGCCAGTTGATGATCAGTGATCTAGATACTTCATTAGATATTAACACAGAGTTACAAATGTTTAAACCCTCTGTCCACTGAAGGATCCTACTGCTAATGTCATTACCGTTTCTGTTTTTCTTTTATGTTTGCCAGGTTTACTCGTTCATTCCAAACTGTTCTTTCACAAGTGTGTTGCAAGACTGCATTTGGGTTAAAAATAGAGTGTGTATACTGTAGATGTTGATCAATGATTGTTTAACCACTCCATGAATTTCCAAGCCTGTCAGTGCTGCTCAGACATGTCTATGGTGCAGTCATTTTAGTGACCACAGGATCACTTTTGAAGTTAACTGAATGACATGACATTTGTGATGTCAGTATTTGTTCCTGTTGATTTCTCAGTGTAATATCAATGTTTGTTCCTGTTGATTGATCAACATGTATTCACAATTCTGAACAATCTTCTACTTATAGACTAAACTGTATACCTTTAATAACATTGTTTTCTAACCAGACATGAGGGATTTAAGTGTCCACAATAAATGCAAAACATCTGCCCAGCCCCATCACAGCCAGTATTTGATGTTTAATGTAAAGTTATGAGGACCTGAACTGGCTGAATTAGAATTTACTGTGGATGGGGCTACTCCCAATGAAATGTTGCTTTTTCTTGTTGCTTTATCACTTCATGCCTGGTTAGGACACGGTGTAAGTCACTTTGGGTCAAAGCATCTGCCAAATAATTGTATATGGGAGCACTTCATATGCAAACAGGAAGTACCTAAGTACTTCCTGTTAGCACATGAGGAGCTCAAAAGAAAACTATTGCTGTTGGGTTTGACCCTAGCTGGCAATACCTCAGATGTTGAGCTAAAATGCAAGCCACACTGTCTATGTAATAAACCATTATATTATTTGTTGCCTGCAGTGTTTAATGTCATCAATGTAGTGTCTAACTATTCTTATTCTGTGATGTGAGAATGGCTGGGATAAGCAATGGAAAATCATGTAATTAGGGTCCAAAAGTATATATGGTAGTCCTGTGACTGTTACTACCTGTGACTATAGGGCCTGTAAGGCAGTTAAAGTTGTTATGATAATACTACAACTGCCGCCACACTACTGTGGTCCAAATGAGGGATAAACACCAGGAGTCAAATCTCTCTTTCTGTCTCTCTCTCTCACTCTCTCTCCTCCTTTCTCTCCCTTGAGAGAAATGATGTAGTCTATGAGAAACTAACCTCACAAATCTGTCAGGCTCTCTCTCTCTGGCTGTTTTACTAGGACCAGGCGCTTGCTGTTTCCTTTCCTAAGATGGCAGACAGTACAGATTTTTCCCCAGCACACATCACACACAGACACAATGTCAAAAATGCCCCAAAACATACACACTTTCTTGTAATGTATTTTTTATATCATAAAATCATATATCATATTATTTCATAAACCTCATTGCCAACAGTGAAATATTTTCTCTTGAATTACTAGAAAAGAATGTTTAATTTAATGTTCTTCATTTGGGTGCTGGATTACACTGGACACGTGTCATTTCTTTAGATGTGGTCAAAACGTGGTATGTCCTCAGGTTTTTCCATTTTCCTCATCAGGTTTTTGACCTCAGATACTGCTGTTCGTATCATGGTAGCTGCAGTCAAGGTTGATTTAGGAATAAGTGGGACAGGATGTGATGCAATCCTTTGATATTGCTTCTGAATCCCATTATAAATGCAAAAACGCGTATTAAAATTAGCAACATGGTGTCAGGAGGCCCATCTCAGAGCTGTAACAATGAACAGCGACGTTTAGGTTCCTGTCTTCTAGAATGACTGTTTTGCCACATCCCCCGGCTAACTATTGTCATCTTTTCCTCTCTGGGAGTCGTACAAACCACAGAGCTGAAGGAGAAAAAAATAAGAGAGTTGTCAGACTTTGTAAAACCCTAATAAGTCAGCAGTATTCAGCTCTGCTTCCTATGCTCACCAACATCAGGGAGTTACTGTAAAAGCCAGTAGTGGTGATCTTGGAAGGCTGTCAAAAGATTCTGGTCTAGCTTTCCCTTTCAATGTCCAGACTCATTACTCTTGAAAACAAACTTTAACCACTGTGTTTAAATGCTTTTGCCAGGTGGTAATTGATGCTGATTGGCTGTATAAGTGACTCTCTGCCTAAGTCTTGTCTGATTATGGATGTCAGTCTGCCTTATTAGAGTATGTGTCTTGTGTAATAGCTTTGGTCCAGCTGATAATAACGAAAACATCATAGCTATTATTATTTGCAGTTAGGACCACCCTTTAACTGTTTCATTGAATTAGGAGTCTTTCAGTTAAGGCAGTTAAACTGAGCTCTGTTACAGTCTTACACTGGCCCTGTTCCAAACGCACCCATCAGCCCTTGCGGTTCTCCTCCAAGTCCATATTTAAGTAAAGTAGTGCCACATAGACTGTGAGAAACTAGTCAGCAGTGAAGGCAAAAAGGGTGTATTGTCGTCATAAAGTGACCAGTACACAAGCACACTTCCTAATAATAAAATGACAAATAGTATACTGTATGTTCTTGTGGATTTGACTAAAACCCACAAATAAAGGCCACAAGACCACAAGTCCACATCAAGTACACCATCTGATTTTATATATGAAGTGAATCATGCAAGAGCACAGTCATCCACAGACCACCCACCACAGCAAACCTACAATTTCAACAATTTCAATGCTTGAGAGGATCAAGTTTCCACAGAAATAAAAAATATTTTCACTGCTGTGTGTCCAGTGTAACTGTCTACACTTTACTTGTTTTTGACAAAACAAGGTAAAAACATTATTGTCTTTGGTAAATGGTCTTACCATTGCTGCTAAATTCTGTGAATTGTTTTATTCTCTTATTCATCAATAGTGGCAATATTTGTCTGACTGGCTCAACAGACATGGGATTACTTCAGTGTTCTGAAGTGTTTTTAAAAATGAAGCGTGTGTAAAGGACGTTCACATACTTTCTCTTGTCCCAGCATAAACAATCTTTCATACGCAAATTCTCTTAAACAGTGTAAAACTTTCTTTCTTTCTGTCTTTCTGGTGCTATCAAAATATTGCTCAACAAAGCAATTTTGTCTCAACCAATGGTTTGAGTTTGGTGCAGGACTATCTATTTTTTTGTCTGACCAATAGCTATGGAGTTTTCAGAAGAACACTCTAAAAACAATATTTTTTTGCAGTTTGCTTTGGTGATGCTAGTGGGAGAAAATGTGTGAAACTGTTGTTTGTAAGGTTTGTAAGCTAGTTTACTTTGTTGTTCTTTTAATGGATTTGAAAGTGAACTTAAGCTTTCACCTTGACCTCAAACTAAATGGCCACCCATGGGAGAGACATTAAACTCTGTACTAATTTGTGTAAAGCAATAATCTACTCTCTTGATCACCACATGGCTATGATGGATTAGATAATTAGATTAAAGATGGAAACTGAGGCAGTAAAACAACCTGCTGTTGTTTCTCCAAGTTTTCTCTTCCTCATATAGCGCATGCTTTGCCCTTTGTTTCAAACTTGAGGTACAAACACTAATGCATAAAGGATGCCATCTTCTCCATGGCAGCTTTAAATTGTTATAAATGTTTTTGTATTCGGCCTGTAGCAGAGATGGGCAGTAATGTGCTCCAAACACTTCCTAAAGAGGAAGATCATATGGGAACAAAATTATCACTTATGCCATTGCACACGCACTGCTCCAAATATTCAAAATGCTGTGTAAATACTTTATTGGGCTATATATTCAATTTTGCAGGGCTGTGGTAAATGCATTGCCCTTGAAAGTTGCTAGATTATTTTAGATGGTCATGAGTTAAAAAGCACCATTAAATAATGGAGAACACATGAAGACGGTGAACCACTCTATTACAGTAAGACCCACTTGTTAAGACCCATTTGTTTCACTCTAAATGTAGAGACATCATGCTGGTATGGGAGGTATTGTAACCAGAAACAGTATAAGAGAAAAATATTGTTGAAAAATATTTTGGGAAAAATTCTAATAGTTATTATGGCAGATTTTGGTGCCAAATTTATCGTTTGACATGTTATTCAAATGTAAACTTGACAGTTTTGAATATTTCGAACTTTCCACATTCAAGCAGATAGAAGCTGAACTTGAATGCTTATCACAAAGATGAACAATGGCTACCTTGGGGTGATACCCCCAATGGCCACTATGACTGGCTTTAAATGGACTGTAACATGTCCATTTAAACATGTCCATTGTGGACTGTAACACAGTATCCCTGTTCTTGTATCCCTGTTCTTGTAATTCTTTATCCCTGTTCTTGTAATTTGCTCTTCCAGCTTGCACTCCTCTTCCCATCATCTCCCATCCTTACCCAATCATCTGCATTAATAAAAGGCTAAAAACATCCTCAAGAATTACTATGCAGGCAAACTTGGCCTGAATTACAGCAAACTTCCACTAATTGGTTTTAACAGGCTCTGATTTATCTCAAAGAGGATTGTACGTGCATGCTTTAATTCTCACACCCCTGTTTATAGTGTCAGAACGCATGTTGTTTTAGCACAGCTCTCTGTCTTCACTTCTTACAAAACTCCTTACATCACAGCCCGTCAGAAAATAAGTGATGAAGACAAATGTAGCTTGTTATACTCTCCGTCTATCTCTCTTTCTCATCTGGAGCTAAGGTATAGATGTTGAACCTCAGTAAATCCTCTGATGATGATGTAACTACATCTGAACAGAGGTTGTGACCTTCAGGACATTCATTACCTTCTCAGACAGGCCTAATGGGACCCTTTTCCTGCCTCACAGGACTTGAATGTGCGTCTAGCCCAGAGGAGACTATCAGCCGGGTGGCGTGATGGTGTCCCTCGCTCTGCCCGACCTGGTCCATTTGTCTGATGCTCATATCTGTAAAGTCTGAGCCCCAGACATGCGTGAAGTAATGATGGACTCTCTATTATTGGCATTAACACACATGACTGAATGGCCGAGTTCAAGCACTCAGCATGACTTCATTATTGCAGGGAGAATGGAGGGCATCAAAGGAAGAGAGTAAGTTGTAAATTACTGTAACTTCCTCCAACGCACCATTTTCCTGGCCTCCCTCCGTCTTGCTCACCTTGTCAGCCTGAGGGTTATACGAGTCCTCAGTGGGTTTTCAGGTATGGAATGAACTGCTCTGATTTATTGCTGAAGGTGAGCGGGATGCTGACTCAGGTGCAGTGTCATAACACTTCTGCCTTATCTGCTGGAACAGTCACGGCCACTTAGGATCAAAGCAGAGCGTCTGACTCACGATAGCCACCGATGAGGTTTCATCCGCCTCTTGGACATAATTCACAGAGGTTAAAGCAATGCTATTTCTCGTTCCTTAATGCCTTATTTTTCACAGACTACTCAATCTCTGCTACCAGTCGATGCGGTTGTCAACTAATTGTTGATCACATGACTTCAGTGATGTTTGTTTTATGAGGTGACAGGTGACAATTAGCAGGAAGCTAATTCCTTTATGCATCGGTATCCTGGAGCACTCTGTGTTATAGATCATAGATTTCTCATGATTTCCCACCCACATCTCATCTGTGTGGACATTCTGTGCCCTCATATGCTCTCAGTCAACATAACATTGAACAGCAAAAACCACACTGAAGATTTAAGCCCTACTTATTACATTATATCGTAGGAAGCTGTCAATTGGTTTACAGTAGTTAATTTGTAATAGTTAAACATTAAAGTTAAACATAATAAATATAACATAATAAATATTATGAATAAATTACAGATACAGTCTATTTGTAATTGATTTCAGCTTTATCTGAATGCTTCCATATGTCAAGAATAAGCGCACGCTTATTTTGGTCAGTCAATCAGTTGTTTCTTGTCTCTGCTTCCTGTTCAGACATATTTTGGGAAAAGTGCTGACGTCCTCAGTGCTAGTGAGACTACCACAGAGGAGATGAATTCAAAAGCCTTTGTGCCTGCATATTGTTTCAAATTTAAAAAAAAAATACAACACATGGACACCAGCGTGCCAAGCAATATAACCTTAATTTAACTTGGCTGGAGAACAGTGGAAGAAAACTTGAATAACCTAAGCTTCAGTTTGTTGCGCACATATCCTCAAGTTACAAAAACACCCAGAATGGTAATGTAGAATAGAGAATAGAAATAAAGAGAATAGACGCTTTTAAGTTCTTTGGATGGCAGCGTTGAGAGAACAGTGCTTTTCCCTCACATTAGCAAAAGTGGAAGTATAACTAATGTTAAGATAATGCCCTGTCTTGAAAATCTGGGATGTTTTGTTGATGGTATACTTGTTTTTAGTTTTAAAAGTCATAATACAAATCTTAAGCATTTCAGAGAAGTCAGAATGTGTCAAGGAATGCACATGAGCTTTAATAATTACATCAGCAGTGGGACTTATTATTTATTGACATTTTAGTAGCACAGATAAAGAACAATGTGATGTTCTGTTACTGAATAAGATGTAGTGCTGATCACACATTATTGGTGGGTAAAGATTTACTCAGCATGAAATATTAGACGCAAAGAGAACATGCCAGACAGACAAAAAAAACCTTAGCAAGATAAAAGCTCTGTAATTTTCCAGGAGTTTCATTCAATAAAGCTTAATTCAAGGGTTGTTGTTCAAATGGCTTAAAGTTCACAGGAATTAAGTGCTTCATTCTGGAATGTTTTGGAGAAGCCACTCCCTGAAACATTTTTCTTTAAATCCCATCTTTAAGGGACTGGCCTAATCTCAGCTGTTAAGCTCTTCACGTGTAGACGTATAAGAGTTTTACAGACCAGCACTGTGTCTTTTGTTCATTATGAGCTTCACTTACACTGCTCAGCATAATACACTTTCTTTCACAAGTGTCACCAAATCAGGATCACCAAATTTTCCTTTTTCTTTCTTCTTGCTTTTTGGTTTTTATATTTTTCTGTGAAGGTGCTTTAAAAAGCATGTTAGCAGTTTGCATGCTAAAACCCTCTCTGAAAATCACGGCTAGTTGAATTTTAAAAAGTTGTTTTGCTCAAAGTCATGTTCACCCTCACTGACACACAACATAGCTCAGTTCTTCATTGTCCAACTCTGTCCTGAAAAAGCAACTTCAGCATTTCTGAAGGGCGAAACTCTATTTTACAACAGACAAGGTGTAAAAGCAGTATAAAGTTCTCACAGTCATTAAAACCAGACTAAACCCATCAGGCTTTTCACAGACCCGCCCCGTTTATCCCGAACACCAGAGTGGTGTAGTCATCAGAACCTAAACACTTTCCCTTGCCTGTGAGAACATGCTGTACGCTAATCGTCTGGCGAGTTTTGATTCGGGCGTGGGCCCTGTCACAATTATAGGCCGTGGGATTGTAATTTATGCTGCGTGTTCAGATGGTGGTGATACGACACATGGCTGTCATTGGTGTGTCGCATGTATTCTTGGTCTAGATTCACTGGGAAGAGGGACATTTGCTGTTTGAGAGATATGATTTTGTATTTGGTGGTTCCTTAGCAGATGTTTATGTTTACCGTAGGAGAGGATAGCGTCTCTGTGGTTTCTACCCACTAGGAGATGTGGTCTGGCAGTTGAATTGAGATATGGAGAGGAAAATACAGAAACAAAAGGGCATGGAGATGCAGATGAGAGAACAGAAAGAAGCCAAACCAGGGCCATTGGAAATAAAAACAAAATAAGACAAACCAAACAGTTGAAGCCTGGAGGCCTCTTCTATCCAGTCTTTTTCCTTCAAAAGTCAAAGTGAGGATAAATTGATCAGATGACTGTCTGAGCTATGTGTTCAGCAATTATTGTGGAATTTTAATTGGATTATTATCTAGTTTGATTGTTCTGCTTGTCTGTTCATTGGTGGTGGGGAAAAATTCTTTTGCCATCTCAAGATGATCAACACAGTTTCTGGCAAAGTCAAATCTAGTGTACTCTTGTCTGCTTCACTTCTGTTAAGATGCTGCTTTCTTCCAGACTGCCCAACCATAGCATATTTTCTGTTTTAAAGAAAGCCCTGTATAATTAGTGTAGTTTTAACTTCCCCTGAGCAGTGTGTGTTTCTTAGTGGCTGTCTAGATATGTACCTTGCATTAGGGTGGTCAGTCTTCCAAACACGTATTGTTGCCCTTTTGCTTAAATAATTGAGACAAGAATAAAGAGCTTTATTCATTCAGTGAGCTCAGCCTAGTCCGTTTCATGATTCTTGAGTTTGCCTCGTTAATGCAGGTCAATTGGCTTTCATCAGTGGTGAAGTTAGATCTGCTTTTGATTATAACGGTGACTGGGTGAATCTGCTGCAGGGGATAGAAAATCACTTAAGAAAACAGAAGATTTTATGTGCAAGCTGTAGTGCGTTTCTAATCTAACCTCCCTATGGCCCAGAGCGAGCCGCTGCCCGATTCCAATCAACACGTCTGGGGAGCTTGTGATAACCCTCAAGCCCAGCACGTGGCGCTCAGCACCAGGGCTCAGAGAACTGACCCACACCTCATCAGCCACATTTAATCTGATTATAAAGTTCTGGGTCTGGCAGTGGACCTTGTGAGCCAGCAGAGCTACTGTTGATCAGATCAGAATCTGGAAGGTTCCACGCAGAATCGTCACTATACAAGCCCTTTTATTGTTATTGCTCTTAAACTAGGACTTGGAAAAAGTGCTGTGCTGTGTCAGGACCTAAGATCATATCATGATAGTTTACTTGCACCACTAACAGTGTTTGGAGTAATTTCCTGCTTAATATAAAGTATGCATTTTTCATATGCACATTCATTTTCAGTGTTTCTACTTTAGTTTGGTCACATTTTGAGTGCAATGAATGTTTACTTGTGTTATCCCAAAGTGACTCATATAGTTTTTATATTCATTCCAGATGTCACGAGCTTGTGTACATAATTAACTGTACATAATTAACATAATTAATTTCACACAAAAATTACAACTCTATAAGGGTTGAATGGGAGGCAGTCAGTCGCATTTTGCCTTGTACAGGTCTAACTTGTACAAATTTGGAACAGCATGATGATGAGTAAATAATGAAAGGTTTTATTTTTAGGTAAAGAAAGAGGTTTTTATTGTAACTATTTCTTTAAGGGTGAATTTATGCGTCACTAGCGTCACCAAACAGAGTTACAGAAATGATGATTATGTGTTAGTCTAGTTGTAGTTATGGATTAGTTTTCATTGGTCAATGGTTGAAGTCCTACTAACTTTAATGTGGATGACTAATTCTTCTAATATTTTTCATGGTGCTTGATTTATGTTCCTTACCTAACTTTCATTCCTCCTAATGGTCTGAATCTGCATCAGATATTTATTCCATTTCATAATATCTTCCTCCACCCGGCTGCAGCTCTCTTAACTTGGCACGTCCTTGTCCAGCTAGAGGGTGGTAATGGCTGCTGCAGGCCAGTCTAGCAGAATCAGAAGGTGAGTAGCCTGACGCACTGGAGGTAGGAGTGTGTAATATCCACAGCGCATTTCACTCGGAACCCTCTGCTGCTCTGTGTAATGAGAGGCCCGAAGCTCCAGCCTTTCCTCTCATTTACTGAGCTGAATAATGATGGTGCTCTCAGCCTGAGCTGGGTAACGGCGTCATACCCATAGTGCACTCTCTCTTATTCTCTCCCTGCATCTCAAGTAAGAAATGAGAATTCAGGACACGGGGACTCCTCTGCCTTTGTTCTTTTCATTAGGAAAAAAATCTCCCTCTCCCAGAAGGTCACTGTTTCCAGAGGCTGGATTGGACTTTCATGTTTTTTTAAAGAGTCAAACATTAATCTGTTTCTTCAGCCAGTCACACATGTGATCTCTTTTGCCATTCATCTTCTGTCTGTACAAGTAGTGTATTCTTTGTCAGGTGCAGTTTCTCTGTATGTGCTAACTCTGATATTTAGCTTTATATGGGTCATTCTGTAATACGGCTTTCAGTTTGATAAGGTGAGTTTTAAAGTAATTCTTTAGTTAAGATTTTACATATCCTATAGTCAAATAATGTGTTAATAAATGGTTTTTAGACAGCGTAAGCTAAATTATTAAATAATAATATATGTTGGGGTTTAAGCGTGCCTTCTGAAAGTAACAGGGTTGACATTTTACAGGTTAATTTAAAATTACATAGTGCTCAAGGTCATATAAATTCAAGGTGTTTTAAAGAGATGTATGTTGATATTTCTACAAACATCCACTGATAAAGATATCACGGCAAAGCACAACTTACCATTAATATTTTTATCTTTTTATAAAATGTTAAAAATAAATTACATTAAATTGTATAATTTGTTTAGATTGTAGACAAAATATTGTTATTATAATATCAGCTATTAATTGTAATTTTGTAATTGTATATATTAATTGTAATTGTAGTTTTCGTACATATACAGGGACACTGTATATGTGTAAAAACTTTAAACACTGTATACATTTTTTTTATACAGGGACACAAATAGCACCTGTTTTGTTGAATGACCTTTAAGATAGTTTGGGCATATTTTTATTCTGTTCTTCTGTTTACACTCACTGTTGGGGTAACATCTGTAAATCAGTTTCAAACTGACCCAACCCTGACGTCTTTTCCATGCGTGTGCTTTCATCTGGAAGATGTCATTTTCAGAGCGTTTGCTCATCTGCCATACGTCACTAAATCACTCCCTGACGGATGCTAGAACATCGTTAAGCAGATGTTTTTATGACGTTTATGATGTTGATTGCTTGTAAACGATATACGACAGTTCAAGTGGAACTCAAAGTTTTACAGTTGATGTACTTTTTTAACAAACATTGCAGCAACGTTTGTGTGGTTTTTAAAAAAAATTTCACATATTGTTTTGAAGTCTATCTTTGGTCTGCTGATACTTCTGTCTTCTCTCCAACAATATACATGTTTGTGACATGTGGTTAATATACTGTACACCTAGAGATAGGTGAATGTGGTTCTGATTTACGTTCACTGAGGGGCTTTGCATTCAATCCTTGCTAATGTTTGGTATTATCAGATTAAAGCTTTGTGAAACCGTCCGGACAGATAGAGTAACAGGCTGTTCATAGCACCCTGCTGCTAGAAGCGATGTTCAGGGGTTCTATGGAGACCAGAGTTACCATAGCAGCAGCTGAAGTGCGAACTCTCAGAGAGCCCAACTAACAAGATGGCGAGTAACAATGTTCTAAATGCTTTTATGATAGCAATAATCGCTGTTATTCAAAACCTTTGAAATCAATTCTTACTAAATTACCTAAATTAAATACAATCTGAGGATGCGTAGCCATGTTACCCTAGCTGTGTGTATAGTTGACCTTTTGTATGGGCTGGCTTGTATTGACTAAGTAGATTTAACTGTTAGTTGCTTCATTGTGTGTGCAGTATTTGAGTAATCTCATTGCATTGATTCAGTCCTAAATCACTCTTTCAGCTTTCATTCAAAAACAACTGTGGACAAGCTGTTTTGTTGGCCTGAATTAAACCTAGATTCAGTGGGCTGTGTACAATTCCCTAATGAATTTACATTTTGGATTTTTTTAGTTCAATTTGCATACTTAAATGGACATTTTAGAAGTTGTGTCTGGTGTACTTCATCAACATCAGGTAGCAGAGTTAAATCGTCCTAAACCTTGTCAGTTTCAAAATAACAACAACCTTTAGCCTGTTCAAGAATTTCTGAACTACTTGCCATGTAATAGCCATTATTTTCCATCTATATGTCTTGTTATAAGAGGAAACACATTGATTTCAGGTCCAGTTTTACAATATTATATTGTATAATTGTATTATTTTACAACAATATAATTCTTTAATAAAAAATATTCACCATATTGGTTATTGTATGTTTTAGAAAGTATTTCAGGTTGGACTATCTGACATACTGTATACAGTATTCTCGAGTTGGGTCGCTAGACAAGATCACTTGATGCTTTTGCCTTTGCCTTTAGTTTTCTATCTGTCCTTTCTGCACCATGAACGCAGTCTAAAAGAGCTTCTGCCCAGGTCACCCAGAACAGCTGTGGTCAGCTGCATTCCTCAATAAACTTTCTGCTAATTGGCCTGCTGTGGTTTCCTGCTGTGAGTGTGACAGTTGACTGGTCAGGTCTGCCCCCTGCCTTCTGACAAATTTACCATCTACACCTCTGTGACCCCCTGACCCTGGAAAAGCGAGGGTGAAGATCTTACAAGCCTCCTCTGTACTTCCGCTCAGTGGTGTCTTGCTCAATGGTTCATGCCTGGGTTTGACCTGTATCATTTGTGGGGGGGTTCACTGGATGGATTATCCCACTCCATTGAGCTTCAGGGGAAGAAAAAAGATAAAGGAGCTCTGCTTTTTGGAGGCTTTGGTGCTTGGGTAATGAGCATTAGGAAGATCTAAGCTTGTTTGGGAGAAATGAGGGGTGCAGGTTACCTTTGCAATAGAGATCTTCATAGGGACTAATGCCACACAGAGGTCAGGAATTCAGGAACCCCAGATCAGGCAGAACACAAGGAATTTACTGTCACCTCGTTGCTTCTGTCCTCTGTGACACTAGTTGCTTTTGTCCATTATCCTCGAGTTTTATTTATAATTAAATATTCACATTTGTTTAATAAATCAGTCACTGTTTGTTTAAAAGCACCTTCATACATCTGGGAAATTTCACATAGGTTTTATTGTAGGAGATATGGAGGCATGACTGAACAGAACTATTTAATTTAGACTTTAGGGATTTTTCCCTGCATCCTCAAACAGACGCCTCGATGGGAGCCATTTTGAACCACCTCTTCTGTGCTGTTCGGTATGGCACTAACCCTTCAGTTCCTCTGCCTGTGTTCAGTGCTAAATGGCTTTGGGTAATGGACAGTAATGCACCTTAACGTCATGCTGCTGATTACAGCACAGCTGAATGTCAGAGTCTAACCGTGCTTAGTGTCAGAACTCCACAAATTCACAGTGAAAGAGAACACACGGCAATTATCCCTAAAGACCTCAGTACTTCCCCTGACACATTACAAACATGGACTTTTAGCTTTTTAGCACTGTATGTGTGATTTACAAAAGCTGTTTATCCATTGGAACGCTACATTATTGAAGCCGGTTGCTACAGGCAACTTTAAGCAGGCCACAGTTAATCTAATGAAATATATTCTAGATTATTTGTGGGAGAATTATTTTTTGTGTGTGTGATGATTATTTACAGGCTCAGGAAACACTAAAGCAACACAAAAGCAAGTTGACACCGGTGTCAGCAGCACAAACACTTCTCATTCTTACTGTGAGTGTGTATCAGATCAGCCCGTTTATATCTGTGCATCCACATTGTGTCAGTATATAGTATGTTTAATGCAGAGGACAATTGCAGATGGCTCGGCATTTATTTGTATTTTAAATTACAGTTATTAAATGTCCTGTGTGTATTGTGATTGTGGTTTTGATACTGCTTTTGCTTCATAATTACTTTAATATTATATATAATACAATTGTTGTGCGGGTTTGCAGAAACCAGCTGACTGACCAGCTAAATTTAAAGACTAGCTCGGCCAGGCTGGAAGTCCAGCTAGAGCATCTTAATCATTGTGGAAAGAACTGACTGCTCTTGTTTTGTGACACTTAATTGAATTATTTGTTGTTGAATATAGTGCTTCATACCCAACACCACCCCCCACCCCCGTTATAATAACCTTGGCTTCTTTTATTTTAATGAAGCTGGTGACTTGTAGAACAGGCTGGTGGAAGTGTGTTGTTGTGTAACCTACAAGTGATGCTCACATGCAGACTGACAGCTAGGATCGTGTTGTTGATGGCTGCACTGGTGGGTAGCTGTGGGAATTGGTGTTGCACAGGGTGCTGGTTCGAAACCAAGTGTTCTCCAGCAATCATCTCCATGTGGCAGAGAGAGAGGCAGAGCCCCATCACATTATACCCTCATCTGAAGCTGTCTGCCAAACCAGCTGCTCACCTATCAGACACACACGAGCCTGGACACATGACCGACACACACACACACACACATTGCAGATGTGTTTACACACCAGATGAAATATACAGCACTCACAAAGTCACTCAGCCGCTTGTTCAAATATTTGGGTAAGAATGTGTTGAAAATGTACTCAATGTTTTGACTAAGGCTGTTAATTTAACATGTTAATCACCCACGACCTGTACATAAATTTGATAAAGGGATTTATGTACATAAATTTGATAACTGATTTTCATGTCAGTTACAAAAACTAGAGCACATCCTTTGTGGATGGCCCTTAAATCTACATCAAGCATTTTGACAAACTTGATTGCAAAACGGATTGCTGTAGGCTGTAGGCAAGTGGAAGGCTCATGTTTAATAATATAAATATAACAGACAGTATATACACTGTCTTTAACACAAACATGTAATAATTATCGTTATTTAAAAAAATAATCAGCATATGTGTTTCTGTAGCTCAGTTGGTAGAGTATTGTGTTAGCAGCGCAAAGGTTGTGGGTTCGATTGCCAGGGGAATACATGTACTGATAAATTGTATACCTTGCAAATGGCTTTGTAAAAGGGGATGCCAAATGCATAAATGTAATGCAATGCATATTATTAATTGTTAACAATTTTTATTGAATAAAACCCATATATCCATCTACAGAGGAAACAAACTCAGAGATGAAGGCAACACTGAAAGTAAAAAGTTTTGCAAATTAAAGAAAACTTTAATTTCAAGTTCTGTATCCTGTCCATAACATCCATTGTGTTAAGACATAGCTGTTGCTTTCACACAGTGATCTGTGTACAAACAAGATAGTGTTATCATGCTTTACCAAATCCACACATGTATATAAATAATACTTAGGGGTTTGTGTTTGTTGAAAAATACACACACTGTAGAAACTCTGTAATTTAAGGAAGATGCATTTCACTGGACTAATCAGATTTCAAATGGTCTGGCTTAGTAGGTTTTTTTTTCCTTAAATTTGCGGGTTGTCCTTGAAAAAACTCAAGGTGGATGATTGATAAGAGAGAAATGAGAAGAAAAGTGGAACAGAAAAGGGGGTTTAAGGACTGGAGATAATTTCTTTAAGCTATTGCCACCCAGATAGCACCCCACATCCCCCCCACCATTTTCTAGACTTCCCATCTTAAAAGTTCTCTGCAGGGATTATGAGAACAAAGGAAGGTAAATTCCCAGGAAGAGCATAAAATTGGTCCAACTTTTAGAGAATGTCAGCACACTAGAATAAAAAGTCCCGTATTTATAGGTTCCTAAATTATCTTCAAGGAACCTTGGGTTCATTGAGAACATAAGCATTTCAAAGGTACAAATAAGGAAGAAGGTCAGTTTGTTCCAGCTATCCGGTGGCACTCAGCTTTGCTTTCCCCACATTACATTTCAAATCTCAGACCTGGAGTTGCCATTTTAAAAAGAAAAGCTA